>VXBQ01013740.1:0-55470 GCA_013400175.1 Phainopepla nitens
ATATACATTTATACAGCAATTGAGCAATACAAGCATTCACACCATGGCACAAATCTGCCCAAGACAGTCTGTGTCAATAACTCCAGGTAACACAAACAGCCCTTGCAAAGTCACACTTTAATATCCCACCAATAATGCATGTAACCCATATCCCAAATGTCCAAATGTACCTTGTCGTTCATGTACCTTGGTGTTGCCTATGGTGACTGAAACAGGTGTGATGACATCCACCCAGGGTCTTCCCTTGGTTCCGGCACTGAGTGTGCTGTATAAGCCTGAAAGGGGTAGCTGGATGTATTCCCAGCCCCCAGCAGCCCTCTGGGTGGCAGTGCTCGTCCCTTGCTGTCATAGTTAGAATGGCACTGTTCGGCACAGTGTCCTGGTCTGTCGCAGCGTACATACCAGCATTGCCTGCTGTTCCCTGGCACTGAAAAGCCGCAAGGCTGTTTAGGGCAATTTCTCTTGAAATGCCCTCTTTGACTGCACAGAAATAAAGTTTTGAAGATTTGCACAACTGCAATAACCTACTTTGTAGGTTGCTCCATCTGATATTGTGTTGCCCCGACTTTGCTGCAAGCCTCAACTATAGCTACCAGTGTAGGATTCTGTAGCGGCAACAAGGCTTGCTTACATCCTGCATTCACATTGTCCTTAGCCAGCTGCAAAAGCAAAGTATCTTGAGCTGCAACATTGCCTTAGAGAAGCGACTGAAAAGCAAACTGACAATCTATAAATGTGATATATGGCTCGCTGGGCTTTTGTTTAACCATCGTCCATGACTGACGGTGGGCCCCCATACCCGGTACATGCTGCATGGCAAGAAATGTGAGCTCCTTTCCCTGTTGTAGCACTAAGGGATGCAGCCAGCCTTGGGAGCTGTGGAGTGTTATTCAAAGGGTTTCCCATGAGTTCAGGCAGACCTGCTCCAAAGCGAGGGCTGTCCTGAGAACGCTCTAAATTCCTTAAGCAACCTCATTCACCAGCTGTCTCCACTGTGACTCAAAAACCAACATCTGAGTCAGGGAGAAGCAAATCCACGCTATCTGCTGACAGTCGAAAGAGGTTAACTCATTAGTCAAGATACCTCGCAGCATAGACTGGGTAAAATGAGAAGCAAACCATGTTTCTCAAGTCTTTGATTACCCTCCAATGAAAAGGTTCCCCCTCATCTGTGCTGTTGCCGTTATTTTGGATCACAGAACATAGTAGCATCTAATTCACCAAGTCTAGCTCTCCTGCCTCTCGTGCTTGTTCATACAACTGTTCCCAAAGATTTTTGCGTCTGCCCCTCTTACTGGAACCACCGCTGGTTCTGGTGCAAGTATTTCTTGCAGTGGAGGGGCGGCTGGTGGACATCTTGCTTTCTTTAACGCTACCGGCCGTGATGAATTGATCAAAACCTGCCCTGGTTGTGAATGGGATGCACCATTGGCTTTTGCCTGCAGTGGGTGTGCCCGCCCGTCTGCGGCCTCTGCCACAGCGTCTCTCTGGCTGCAGAGCGCAGCCAGAAGCCCTTCCGTGTTCCTGATGCAGCCCAGCCAATTCTCTCTGGGGCCCGGCAGCCCCAGCTCCTGGTCAGCTGTGCGCTGCCCATGTGGTGGCAGAGGCGGCTTCTTGCCAAGGGAAGCCACGGCAGCCCTTTCTCAGCACCCCAGACAGGCTCCCGGCCGGCACCCTAAACCTCTGCGGGCTGTGGGGTCACAGCAGTTCTGCCATGGCCAGGCTGGACCAGCGCCACGTCCTGAGACCTTGGAATTTCGTCATCGGCCTCTGGGGCAAGAGCACGACTCTCAGGCGATACCGTCAGGATAGGACCCTTCACAGAAGGAGCAGTTGCGGAGGCAGGAGGAGACAAAGGGGACACGGCTGCGGCAGCAGTGTTGGCTGCTGGGGCAGCAGTCGCAGCTGGGACCAAGGGAGTGGCAGCAGCAGCTGCCGTGTCTCTTTCAGCGTGCATTTGCAGCNGTTGTGAATGGGATGCACCATTGGCTTTTGCCTGCAGTGGGTGTGCCCGCCCGTCTGCGGCCTCTGCCACAGCGTCTCTCTGGCTGCAGAGCGCAGCCAGAAGCCCTTCCGTGTTCCTGATGCAGCCCAGCCAATTCTCTCTGGGGCCCGGCAGCCCCAGCTCCTGGTCAGCTGTGCGCTGCCCATGTGGTGGCAGAGGCGGCTTCTTGCCAAGGGAAGCCACGGCAGCCCTTTCTCAGCACCCCAGACAGGCTCCCGGCCGGCACCCTAAACCTCTGCGGGCTGTGGGGTCACAGCAGTTCTGCCATGGCCAGGCTGGACCAGCGCCACGTCCTGAGACCTTGGAATTTCGTCATCGGCCTCTGGGGCAAGAGCACGACTCTCAGGCGACACCGTCAGGATAGGACCCTTCACAGAAGGAGCAGTTGCGGAGGCAGGAGGAGACAAAGGGGACACGGCTGCGGCAGCAGTGTTGGCTGCTGGGGCAGCAGTCGCAGCTGGGACCAAGGGAGTGGCAGCAGCAGCTGCCGTGTCTCTTTCAGCGTGCATTTGCAGCAATGTGTCCCGAACCAAGCGCCACGTGGGAAGGGAGCCTGCGGCTACTTCGTCTCCCGTCATTGCCGCCTCCCACAGTGCGTGCCCTGCCTCCTCCCAAGCTTTAGCAAAAAAGGAAGTCTGTGCATCCGCCTTAATATCATTTCTCTTACACCAAATAAGCAAGGCACGTAGTGCCCGTTCTTCACATTTAATACCTTTTCTTTTAAATATTCGTAGCAGGATGAAATTCTTCTTCTGCTCTCATTCCTAAGCTCCTAGCCACTCACCTGGGGGCAGTGTGTTTATCTAGAAGTCGTCCAGGTGGCTCTCTGCCTAGCTCCATTCATCCCAAAGCACGTCAGGTGCACTAGATGAAGGAGGACACATGGCTGACACCATAAGTGGCTTCAAGCATCAGCACTTTACTGTTCTTCCATACAACCTTTTATACCATTCATCATACATGCACTCTACCTGTGTGCCCTCTCTCCCCTTCTGTGATTGGTCAGCACACCTCTGCACTCCATGTTTCACAGTCCTTCAATACCATTCACCTGTCCTACACAGTTGTAGCCTATTAGGGATGGGGTTCCCCTCAGCCCCATTCCCAATCACCACAAACCGTGTGCCTACAGGAGAAGGCTATGAGTAAAGTTATTGCAGAGAACTAGCCAGAAAGACTGTGATCTCCTGCTACAAAAATCAAATCTGGAGCAGCACATCCATTCTCCTGACACCAGACATATATTTTCAGGAGCTGTGCTGTATCCCAAGAGACAGCAAAGGGGGACAAGCTGGAAAACATCCACCAATACCTTTGGCCTGTGAGATTCCCACACTTAGCAGCTCCTGTTATTCCTTCACAACCATCTCTTCTAAATGCAGTGGCAAAGCCCTCTGAACCATAACCTGGAGGACAGCCAGGCTGTTGAAGGAAAATCCCTCTGTGCAAGTAATGAACTTCGACTTACATAAAACATGGCTTTAATGTCGTTCTATCTGACTTTTGGTTATTGTTCAGATAGGTATTAAGATCTAACAAATTGTCATAATTTGCATTCATTGGCATTTATATTACAGTTAAATGCAGATGGCAAGTGCCTGCAGGCTGGTTTCCTTATCTACATTTGCCATTCCACTATGGCTTTGTAAATCATCACTTTCAAACAGTTGGAGAAACAAAGGATTGAAGAAGTGTCTTCTGAAGATGGTGTACTTACTTTCCTGAAAGAATTGATTTTTACAAGGACAAACCAAATACATTTTTTAAAGAATCCTCCACAATTTCACCCAAGAAGAGTCCGAGAGAGGATACTGTACTCAGCAA
The DNA here is from genome assembly GCA_013400175.1 of Phainopepla nitens. Taxonomy (NCBI): domain Eukaryota; kingdom Metazoa; phylum Chordata; class Aves; order Passeriformes; family Bombycillidae; genus Phainopepla; species Phainopepla nitens. Next base: position 3,830 of record VXBQ01013740.1, read on the forward strand.
AAGCAAAATTTGTAATGTGAATAAGCAATAAGCACTGGTGCAGATTCTGTTGACAATTTTTCACACAGAACAAACCCCACTACCCCACCTGGCACAAACTGGGAGCAGCAGCATTCCTGAAGTGAGCAGCATAAGGGAAGCTGGGTAACCCTAAGAGAGCCTGAAGTCTGAATCTGGAGCAATGCTCCAGACCCATGGGAAATTGTGGGTTTGCTGAAAGAACAAAATGTGAAATTCAGAAGCCTGGAGTAAGCAGAAAGGCAGAGGAGATGATCAAAATAACAACTCCTCATTGTCTTGTAACAGAGGGAGTCCGGGCATTCCTGTGCTGCATTTGCAGCTGAAGAGCAGCAACTGCTACACATTCCAAAAATCCCCAGCTTTTCACCTCTTATCTGTTTCAAATATGTGATGATACTAAATATTTTCAGCCAGATGAAAGTTTACCTTTACTAGAAGAACAGATGTTATATGCTCATCAATTTTAATTACTAGATACCTAAGGAAGAAATATAGTTATCAAAAGTATCTAAAAGCAGATGAGTTATTTGCCATATTGCTAGGTGAAACATGTTACTGTCCTCCCCGTCTCTTTATTACCTGTGCAAAATTCCTGACAAATTAGTTTTGGTACAATGGCAGAACATAAATATTTCAGCTAGGAATTCTTAAACTGGAAAAACTGTCGCTGTTGAGTTAGGAACAGCTAGTACAGCGATAGTAATGACTCCAATACATCAGAGGGCAAAGAAGCACGTATTAGGAAAAACTCATCCTTTTATAGATGACTTCGTGGACTGAGATCATATTGGTTATAGCAAGTGACACCTCTCAGCCCATTCGTGAAAGAAGGATAACAACTTCTTGAAAACATCTTAATACAAATATCACATAGCTCACACACAGCATGTTCACAAATAACAGGTGCAAGACATAATTTTTAATTCTTTCCCTGCATTCTCCCACAACCTTCCCAGGACAGCCTGTGAAAGTTGTGGGTTTTCTCTATGACCAGGCTGTCAGCAGCTACAGAAAAACCTTTCCGTAAATTATCCCATATGTGGGAGCTACTCCCTAAAAAATTGTTCTTAAATCTCAGCACATACATAGTACCTGTCATATAGTTAGTTAGATGTAAATATTCCCAAGAGCCAGATCATTACTGATTACTACCAAATGCTCCTAATGCTTTTAATTCCCTTTTCTACTCACAGGGGTGCTACTTCTGTGATCCTCACCTTCCTCAGTGATTTATTACCCTGAAATCTTCTTTCAGGTTTGATTCAAAGTCTGGAGTCCTCCAAAGCTTGGTTTGGTAATAAATTTATCATATTTTTGGAATGATAAGTTATACAGCAAAAAATTGTATTCTTCAGGTTTGGTTCAGGGGGCATTTTTTGTTAGAAATTAAAAAAAAAATTAAAGACTTCTTTCAACAAGACTGAGACAGTATTTTGATTCCCCATTTTTATTTCTAAGCTCATTCTCACCTACTATTTTGGAATTACTGTTATTAGAAGAGTGCCTGGCACCGCTCACTGAGCTTAGAGCCTCATTTATTGCTATTAGCCCAGCAAAGATGTATTGAAAAGTGTGGCATTCATCAAATGCAATTTGTCCATCTCAGTTCTTTATTCTTTCCCTACAAATGCTCTGAGTAACTCTGATTTTTGCACAATTTTCTCTGAACAACTAATTATTACATTTGATTTCCATTAATATGAGCAACTAATATTATTTGAATCAGTCTGTCAATAGGGCAGACCATCTTATTTTATATATCTCACATGTGTATGTTTTCCAAACATAGGTGTGAATAATTGTTGCTAATTTGTGTTTAGTACCAGGTACCAGAGTTCCAGCTCTATAACAGACATATATATATATGTGTGTGTGTATGTATATTTGCACTTCACTGCAAGGACCAAGTTCTGCAAAGCATTTAAATTCCTGCCTTGGACCTTTTGTACTTTCCTAGCTAAAGCCTAATTCTGTGTGTTTTTTCTCCAGACATGTTTTCTGGATGGGAATGGGAAGAGGTGATGGGAATAATGTCAAGTTAGGATGCCGAGAAACTGATAGCAAATCCACTCTTGTGAATGAAAATTTAATCTGAGCTCAGTAGAAACACACCTGCAAGAAGGTTTTCTCTGCTCCCACTGCTTCAGATTCCACTGCACCAACACTGCATTCAAAGTTCCATTTTTCCACTGTAGGAAACATCCATCAGGAAGTGGAATAGTGTACACAAACTACACTTTTGTTACTTATTCTAGTACCAAGTCAAGATTTAGATGACATTAACAACGAAAAAATGCTCTAAATTTTTGTGCTCTTGTGAGCATAGAGGCATGCAAACCATGACCTTGGAAACACCAGCTTCACAAGAACAGGTTCTGTAGATCAGTGCAACTTATCCTTGTTGTATCCATTCTGAGCTGGTGGAAAATTACAGATGTATTTCACTAAAGCAAGTTCTTCATCAAAAGCATCAGAACAAAACCACAAAAGTTTCAAATTGGAAATGCTTCCTTAAAGTAATTTAGAGGTGAAGTTTAGCTGCATGGTGATTCCAGGTGCAGCACAGCACAATGACTTCTGTGAGGACTAAGCACAGCATCTGCACAAGTTAGAGGCAGTGACACATGGGATAAGATGAACTGGCCATGAATCCCACCTGCAGGAAAGACTACAGAGGTAATGCAGCTGAAAAATAGCTCAGTGTTTCTCAGGATAATAATTTCTAAACTGAGCAATTATCACATGATAATTTAGAGTTTGACGATGAAAAGGTTGGTCATCGTATTTCTAAATACTGATACAAATTATTTTCTTTGTTCTCCTTGGGCAGGTGAAATATACTGTAAAGATTTTTAAATTAAAATAAGTTCTCCATTATAGACTGCATAAAAAGTATGGAATGTAAAAAATGATATGTTAAAAAATCCCCTTACTAGAAGTGTAAAGTATAGTAAAAAATTGTGTCATTAGAGAAAAAAGTATTGCAATTTAACTGATAATTTGTTTCTTGAGTTCTTCTTTTTAAGAAAGTAAGACACTATCATTGACTAAATTCAGGTTAATAAAAAAATTCTTTAATCATTCTTTACGGACGAGGTTTGATTGATGTTGTGAGAGGCACAATTCATCATCTGAATTTTCTGCCCAAGATTTTATTGCCAAGAGGTCCCTCTAGCAGGAGGCATAGTTTTTGTTTATTTTTCCCCAAGCTGTTTAAATTTATAAACATATGGTGAAATCATATAACAATATTATGTCAACCCAAACTAGAATATGAGTTTGTAACAGAATCTTCTCTAAAATAATCTAAACAATCTCTGTGACTTCAGTCTGACTTAATTAGCTTTTGGACCTTCCTTTCCTTTTTATAAATGAGATCCAGTGAATAAAGAGGTAGTACATGCCAAGTTCCCCATACAGACACTGACATGCTGCCAAATGCTGCCCAAAGCAAAGTAAGCTGCCTTCCATGAAATTCACCCACACAAAATAGAATTATGTTTTTCTACTCTCCCTGAAACTGCCATACAATCCTTCTGTTTAATTTGAGAAGACAGGAACAATTTTGTAGCATAACCCATGTAATAAAGGAAACAACTTCTGTTAGGAGTCCTTCATATTGTAAATGTAGTTTACAGAATAAAGACAGCTGACATCGTTAAAAAAAAAGAAACAAAAAAAGCCCAAAAAACAAGAGAATTAAATCTGCCTGATGTAGTGGCCCAGCAGAGGGGAGCACAGACTCTACTGAATTAGAAGCATCATGGCTGATTTACCAAGCCTCTGTCTAGATTTGGGAAGTAAAGCAGCAGCTGGCACTGGCAGAGCTGCATTATCTACTGATACATTTGCTGCGCTTCATCAGAGCTGGAGACTCAGCACCACCCACGGCCACCAGTACCTCTGAAGAACAGTGACTTCCATACAAGCCCTATCTGTTTCCTCCCTTAGGCTTTTCATTTTAGATTAACAACAGGTTATTAGGGCCTTGGGAAAAAAAAAAAAACAACCAAACTACCCCAACCTTAGCAGAAAAATAAACAAATCTTTAATGCAGAAACCATCTAGGAGCAGATAAATGCTGCTGTTGACAGGTTGACAAGCACTGAAAGTAGCCACAAGCAAGACAGATGCTGAACATCACAGACATGGGACCAGGACCAGCTGCAGCTCACAGAGACCTAAGGTCTCTGACCATAAAGAACTGGGGGATGAGGGTGGAACAGTGTGGCTTATGGTGAGCTGAAAGCTCTGTTTTGAGCAACTACTGCCATATAACCCCACTTGATACAGGCAGCTTCCTCCAAGGTGGTCCTAACTTCAGTCTTTGCTCCAGCTGCTCCTGAAGTACTGCTCTGGACCCTGGGACAATGGAGGAGAGAGGACAAGGGTCTGTCGCCATAGTGTGTGATGTGGGAGTGTGCAGACAACGTGTTTGTTCAAAAAGAGAAAAAAACACAGGAATCCCCTGTTCTCTGTCTTCCAGTCAATCTACAAACAGGGTGAAAAACAAAGAAAATTTTCTAAGATTTGGCTCTTCTTATAAACATTTTGCAAAACGACTTGTAGAGATTCTTTTGCTGTCTTTGCAAGTGAATGGCAAGGCCTTTACAATTTTGCTGGGGGTCTTTTCATTATTCTTTTCTTCAGTCCTACCTGCACACAAAAGCATTAGCAGAAACGATGCTGGTCTAGCAGCAGAAATGTTGCTTCTTAACCTCTGCCTGCCCTGTCTCCACACAGGGAGGCATGCTGAAGAGACTGATAACTGAACTGCCTGCCTTTTGGCCTCCCTGTCCTCCAGCACCATGGAGACCAGGTGCATGGAGGTTACTGAACAGTAGGAAAGATATTTTTGTCATCTAACTTGAAGCATTTTGTCACCTTCCTCTTCACACAGAAATAGCAGCAGGTAGAAGAAGAGCATTTGTCAAAATGAGGGTAAAACTTGTTAAGGACTTGAGTGCCTTTTATATGGCAAATTTGATACCCTGTGACAGATATAAAACACTACAGATTAGCATTTTAAATCTAGGAGTCATTTTCTACACAATTGAAAACTTAGCTACACCACACAGTATCTCACAAGCTCTTGGGCATTCTGTAGCAACTTGGTTTGTTCAAAATGTGGTGCAGAAGGGCCACACTTTGCCGAAGGGCCCAGTCATTATGGTTTGTTAATCTGCAACTTAGTTTCTAAAATCTTGAAGATATACCCTCAATTAATTTGACAAGAATTTTTGCACCATTTTCTTGACTGATAATCTGTCCATTTTTATTTATTGTGCAGAATTTAACCTAGTGGCCAGAGTTGTTTTTGCTATTTTATTGCCATATTTTTCAAAGATGGTTTGGAATATACCAAAGATACTGGAAAAAACATTTTTGTGTTTTAGTGCACAGATTTGAGACAATATTCTTCAAACCCAGTTTCCTAAAATTAGGGTTATGTTTCTCATATACCTTTCCTTTACAGGGTTTCACAAACCCTATAATGAATGGGTTTGCAATGACTTGGAAAAGTCAAGCCAGTTTTGTTTCATTTTCTTAATAGTTACATTTGAATCTAACCTTAGGTATAAGCTGTAAACATGCTGTCTCCCAGAAAATGTCTGAGATTTTCAAAGAAGTTCAGGGTTAGCCTAAATCTACACCACTGTTTAGGGAAGACATCAAGTGCATATTGATTTCCATAGTTATGGATAAACCGATACCAAGCACTCATCAGAATCTCATCTTCATCACTTATAGGTTGTAATTCTGACTTTAACTCCATTATTGAAATAGAAAATGAAACTCCTCCCAGAAATTTTAAGACTGGACGTGCACAACTCTATTTCAAACCAACAGATTGATTAAGTGGCTGAATCGAAGACATAGAGAGCAGCACAAGTGGCAGCATGTGTACTGCCGGAGGATGCAGGGTGAGTACCTAAAACTGTGGAAGTTTCTTGGGGAGTGCTCCTTAGAGCACCATGAGCCATAGGAAGGGCAGGGGCTTGGGGATCCTCAGGTACACTTTGTTTTGGGGTGCAAAGCCACACCTTTTCTGCTGCTGCTCTACTGAGTGCCAGGTTGCAACCCACCTTTCTGGAGTAAAGCTTATAAAGTCCAGTTTGTGAAGGCTGTTTTGATTGTGCCACATCCATCATTATTTCAATGATTTATAGGTGGCTGTTGGTGATAAGGGTAGTGTGCTATGAAAAGCTCTGTTCCATGGATGGGACCTTGTCAGTGACAGCAGCAGCTTCCTCCTTATCATTCTTTCCTTTAACCAGATTTCCACCACCAATTTCATCCTAAAATAACACTTGTTTCCCAAGACTTTTCACTACACCACACCATAGCTCCTACTGGCTAGGGCATTTTGTTAGTGCATCTGAAAATAGTCTCCAAATATGAAAAATACATCTGATCAGTTTTATAATTTCATCATTGGATGCCAAACTTTCCCACAGTAGAATAAGTCCCAAGATGCTCCTTATTTCATCTTGCAATGTCCTTGCTCATTGCAGGGGGTTGTAACTTGATCACCTCCCAAGGTCCCTTCCAACCCAAATTATTCTATGATTCTATAGAATGCTAATTGAAATATTAGATATTATCAATTTCCTCTTAGTTCATACCAAGTTTTCCTGTTGGAACATGAAGATTATGGGAGACCAACACATTAAGGTAAAAATGTTCTGGATTAATATTATTTGGTTTGGGTTTATATTTTGGCCGAAATTAAATGAAGTTTTCATAATGTTTCTGACATCACCATTTTAAGCAAATACTTTGTAAAAAATCCTTGATAACACAAATTAAGGGGTATCCCATGAAAGTCTAGAATCATGTTGCAAAGCCACACTGAAATTTATCAGAATGCATGCTTTTTATATGATAGAGAAAAATTACTGGATTCTATATCCACAGTGAAGCAGAAAACCAAAAGCATCTCATCATAGGTTGACCAAGTTAGATGGGAAGAAAAAACAGCTTTCAAAACACAGGAAAAACTCAATTACTTCCTATTTTTTCTCCCTCAGTGCTGTTACACTTTCTTTTCTAATCTATCTTGTGTTTTTTCTTGTTTGGAACATTTTTAAGCCAGTATCCGGCATACCTATACATGGAAAATATTTAATTTGAGAAGTGAAAAAATCCAGCCTTGATACAATTGAACCTAGCAGAAGAAGTTGATATCATTCCCAGTGAAGACAAATGGTGTACAACCTTGGGCTTATTTTGGTGCTTTGGGCTCCACTCCTCACCATTTCCAGCAGCACACACAGCCCAGCAGGCCCCATCTCTCCCACAGCCCAGAGCTGAGTTCTCCATGCAGACAGCAGTGTCAGATTTGCTGACAGAAATCTTCCTCTAACCTCTGTGCTGGCTAATGTGACATGGGGTTTTCTAAAATAAATAAGCTCTTCTATATGATTTTATGTTTATTTTCACACATCAAAATATCATTGGCCTCTTGACCTCTGTGGCAAATCATAAATGCAAGTTTTGCCCTTTAAGCAACCTTTTACTGTTTTTCTTCTCTTTCCTTTCTGTATTCCCTTGTCAGTTTAGCAAGCACTTGATTTACTTTCTTTTTTCCATCCAATATTTGTCTTTCTTCCCACTTCACAAGTGTCACAGCATCTACAGTTCATTGTATTTGATCAAGTTAGATCACATATACATAGTGAAGTCCCTGAAACACACAGGCACTGCAAGATGAATTAAGGAGGTCACACAAGCTCTTAAAATCACATTTTATGAAACCAGCAGAAAAGCCAGTGGTAATAAAAGGCAGTCAAACCACAGATTCTGCAGAAAGTGACTATTATGAGGCAGCAGGCTGACCACTGCCTGCCAGCTAAACAAAATGAGATGCAACTTATTATTTGCTGGCTTTTCTGCCAGTCTGATAAGATGCAATTCACATTTCAAGTGGTAAGGCTTTGATCTCCTTCAACTGTAACATTTCCATTGCAATCACTGAATTTGTCCCTCTCACTGGCTCCAAACACTCATGTGCTAATAGGAAAATGTTGAGGGCCAATTCCCATATAAGTATCTAGAAACTTGCTACTGATGTTGAGAATAACACTGTTTTCAGCAATTTATCAGATCCTTTCCCTACCCCAGGAAAAAACTAAGGAGTGTTATCCCATCTCTGACTTGCTCTACTTAGTGCCAGGAAGTAAAACCTTTTTTCCTTTTCTGAGTTAAAAGAACAGGGAACCAGCAAGTGCCCCAGCTAAAAAATGTGTCAAAACCAAACCCACATTTCTGTCAGAAAGTGCTGCCCTGGGGGCGGAGGTTGCTTCCCACAGTGGCTACAGCACCTGCTATGTCTGGAGTATGTGAACAGTAAATGTGAACACTTCCTGAGATTTAGTTCAAGCTTCAGACATCACAAAGCAAACACAAGTCACTGCACTTTGTGCAAGGAAGAAGGATAGGCAGGGTTCATGCAGATGTTAAAGCAGATTGTTAAGAGCAATTTGTCCATGGTACAATTATTGTGCAGCAGCTGGAAACAGAGGTGGTATCCATTATTTTGCACATGGATTTGTGCTTGTGTTTGCAAAGTGGGGCAAGTGCAGAAAGATGGACCTGCCTCTCCTCAGCCCTAAGCAGGCAATGTTTTGGAAGTCCAAAAGCTGCAAGTCCTCAAAGTACCAGGGGACACAAGACCTCTGGGTCTGGAGAGTCTTGCTTTCCTGTCTCTACACCACCACAGCTTTTCTACAGGACATGGAGTGGGGCCAGGAAGACAGCTTACTGTTGAATTAGCAGCAAAACAGTCATCACAACCAAAAAATGATGGGGTCTGAGCCCAAAAGAACAACATTTCTTTGTGCAAAAATGAATACTCAGCAACAACAAACACTGCAGTTACCCTTAACAGGAAGTTTACCCTTTATTCAAAGACCAAACTCTATACCAAAATTCCATAAACGCAGAAATAGTTGACAAAATGTAACTGTTCTCCCAAGACACAAATCAGAACTCCCAAATGTAACAAAATGAACCCAGATGGGATTGACAGCTACTAATGGAGAATGCAATCCTTCTCACAAAATTCAACACAGAGAGGAAATTTAGCTCTTAGGAATAGGTGCTATTTATCATTCATTCGCAGTTCCCCAGCTGATCAACTCCCAGCTGTACACCAGCTAAACATCAGGGGATTAACTCAGCTTTGATACAGAGCAATCAGTCTATTTGATCTTTGAGCTGCCTCTCACATGCCTCTCACATAATCACAGTTCCTTAGAAACACATGGTATTGTTTCACTATTGCACCAACAAACTCTAAAAATGGTAGTTAAGCCAAAAATTGGATGGACTGTGAAAAAAAACTCCTTTGAACAACAAACAATATTCTATTTGGTAATGAACTGACTAAGAACTGTTTGTTAGCGCACTATTAGAGACCACTCTATTAGTGATCTCTAGCATCACTAGTCATAGACATACTAGTTAATGATATCTTAATGTGCTGCTCACAGCACAAAGAAATTTCTTAGGCTGAATTGCCATGGACTGAAATCGTCAACATTGCTATGGACTACTTGTATGATGAAGAACTAGCCTAGCCATGGGAAAACATCCTAGTTTCCTGGTGTTCATCTGCTTCCACTGAGATATGGCTGGTTTTACAGAAGGCCAAATGCTTCAGCCAGAGTTGTATTTGATATACATTTCCTACTGTGATAGTGTCATATATTCACAGTGATTTAGAGGGATTGCAAACACAGAACTTCAGTTCTCTGCCATTTACAGGTGACACTGACTTGCACAGGAGGAAAATATCAGCTACATATCAGCAGTCAGTGCAGGTGTATAAAACTTTGGGCCACCGCATGTAGGTTGACTCTGATTGTACATTTATACAAATAGAGACCTCAGCCAGGGACCTTATGGCTCCATCCTCCGACACCACAACAGACACTTCAATTTTGCTCCCAACACAGCACAGTAAACCCATGGCCATCTCAGTCATAGTCTCCAATGCCAGTAAAAAGAAAACAAAAGAGTCATAGAGACCAAAGGAGAACAATCCCATTTGGATTTCTTCCATGTTTAAGTACCAGCTGTTGCAGCAGGGAGGTATTAGGATTTTCTGCAGAAAAATAGCTGCTAAAATGTCTCTTGCTTCCCATTCTGGATTTGTACCTGTAAATATAGGCTTGGATCTTATTTGTTTGTTTGCTTTTCTTACATGGGCTCCTACTCTGTTATGCACTGACAGTCTTCCTCAAAAAGTTAATTAAATGTTTAATATATATTACAGCTTCTTTCCATTAGTACTCATTTGTAAAAGCCTGGGTCAACTCACCCATTAAGTTCAGATACGTATAATTTGTTCTTAATGTATGCTCATTATTTGCTATGAAAATATGAAAGAGATTTCTACACAAGCCTTTTATTCAATACAATTTCATGCATAGCCAAATAGGCAGTACAAATAGTACTAGTTCTATTTTTGAATCTTTGCATCATGAGGGTTGGGGTTCCAGGCACATGCAGTGCTACAATGCAATCTGAAAAGCCAGACAGCAGCAGATCACTCGAAAGCACATACTTAATTGTAAGCTGTCAAATGTGTGTCAAGCGTTGGTTCAAAAATAATTCCTGAGGCAAGATGATTCATGTCTTTGTACTTCTTTCTTCCAACACAGTAATATTTTGTTGAACAATGATAAATAATTTATTAAATATGTTAATTAATAATTTGCTATAAAATTACAGGCAGTTATATAAAGATTAAAATAATTTAGTAATTTAAATTTAAAGGATATATAATATTTTCAGAACCAGACAGAAACATTTTTCCAAGAAATAAAAGGATTTCTTCTCACCCATCTTATGCTCTATCTGCATTCAATAATTCCCTTGAAGTGAACATTGGCTAACAGTCTTTTGCCAAGAATAAATCAATGAATCCTCTTAATTGACTAGTAATGCCCATGGTAAGTTAAGGCTTCTACACCTGCATATTTTAGACACTGAGAGCCAAAGATTAACGTTCTTGTCCTTACCAGCAGCCTCATTCGGAAAAAGAGCAAGGCGCATGCTAAACTGAATTTCTTCATCTCCTCAATCACTTCACTACCACTAGGCAGTCAAGGCAGTTCTGCCATAATTTTTCAGACCAAAGTTGCAGAGTTCACGAGACTTCTGCTTTTATAGAACAAATATCAACCACATAATATGAATAATAGACCCAGAAGCAGTACTCTTCTTATATGAATCCAAAGTTTCCATCCTTGCCAAGAAAGTTCAGGACAATCAATGCAAAGCTTGGTGTGACTTTAGTTATTACTTTAGACAGCAAAAATACAAGAATGTAGAGTGCATTACTCAGCTTTTTTTTTATTTTTTTCAAAAGAAAAGGGGATGCTGTCTTTAAATTTTGGATAAGAACTATTTTATGCTCTGAATATACCAACCCTTCCCTTTGCACCTGTCTGAAGTGTTAATTTAAAAATAATCACTTTAGTAGGTGCAGAAATAACAAGTCTCAAACTGTCAGTCAAAATGATCACAAAAACCCCTTAGAAATTAGGCAGATAGCTACAAATACTTCTTGGAATTTCTTTTTATCTATAAGTTTCCAGTAAGTTCAGTGGTCATAGGGATACCAGAATTACAGTCTTGAGTATAAACCCCTCCTTGTCTGGAAGACAGGAATGACTGAAATAGGCTTACCCAGCTGAATTTCCCAACCAGAAGAAAACAGCTTTTCTAATAGTTGTTTCTGAAGTTTTGTAAATCTCTTACTCACATTTTTGGATCTTTTTTTGACTCCTGAATGTATAAAAATTCACTAGGTAGGAAAAATTAATTCAGAATAAAAGGATATCTTTCTATTTAAGCAAAAAGGAGGTACCACATACACTGATGTCTTCTTAAATGGTGATGCTTCTGGGTTTTTATCTAGGGTATGGTCTATAAGAGGGCCCACATGATGAATGAATGCCCAGCAGGTCTCTCAAAAATACTTCAGGCTGAGGTGGCTAAACTGGGACGTACTCATGTGTTGACAAGGCTACTGGGAGAACATGGCCTGTTTCAAGCTACACCTAACACAGCACACATGGTGAGATGTGGAAGGGTGTTTATGAGAGAAACCAAAGTTGGCTGGAGGGGAGCAGGATGTTTCATGGTCTTTTCTCTCTCCACTGTAAAAATCTCACTTCCTACTGCAGGAGTTCTTTCCAGCTGCTTTGTTTGCTCTGTGATTACATGTGTGAGCAACCAGAATTTATGAGTCCACACAGGTCAAGTGAAAGGCTAAAATTTTTCATCCCAAGAAAATGACAGGAGAGGGAATCAAGTGAAAGTTCAAGTCAAAAGCTGTGAGAAGTTAAATACAAATGAGTCAATAGCTCGCATGTGGACATATCCCAACAACAAAATGCTTCTATACTTCCTCACTAAATTTTTCAGTTCTCTGACTGAAACATTTTACACCCATTAACGTGATTCCTTTAATACTGCAGACAGGCTTTTTATGCAGGGATGCCTCTGGAGATATGATAACTGGAGGAATATTCCTCTCTATCAGGAGAAATGTCAGAGGAAATTACTCTAATACATGTGCACAGAGCTCCTCCAGAAGAGGAAGGCTGCTCCCTTATGGGGAGATGAATGGAACCTCAAGGATGTTGTAGGCTTTGGTTATTCCCTTTTGTTTCTTGCTTGAAGCACTTTTAGATCATGTTAGGAGATTTTAAACACTAGAAGTAAATGAGAGCTTCCATTTACTTTTCTGGTAATTTAATGTTTGGCAAACTGGAAAATATACAGATTAATAGATCTGCCAGGCTCAGAAACATCTGGTTTAGCGAATTAATGAGTCTGCATGAAAACGAGGAAAAACTGCAATGCCATGGCAAGCTTTCCTTCTCCAACAAGTTACATAGGCATTAGCTGAGTGTCCTGTCCTTCCTCTCCAGTGGGGCTTTAGGGGTTCAGCAATGCAATTAAGAGGATTTCTATTGACATCTCTGATTTCTGTGGTCTTTGAATAGATGCTAAGGATTGTACCCTGCTCTAGTGAACTGCTTGGGGGACTTTCCATTGATTTAAATGATAGTTCAGTCATTCTACAGCTTAAAAAGGAGTTAAAAATATATATGGAGAGCAGAAATTCACTGAGGGAAGGTGTGAAGCATACCTCTGAATGACTAAATTGTCCTAATGCTGCCCCAAGCAGATCAAAACAGCTTTAGAAAATTCTGTTTCTTTTGAAGTTAAGACAGAAACAGTCCACCAATGCCTTTTATATTTCCAGTTTGCAACACATGCCTGGAAAAGGGGAGAGCAAGATCCAGAAAGGCTGTAATTGTTTTCCTGCTGAAGTTTCACAGGTGGACCAATAGGGGCTAGTCCAGAGGAAACTGGGAGGACCCTGGAAAATAACATAAGCATTGTGAAGAACTGCAGACCTGTCATGCCCCTTACACAAATGCACCTTCCTTGTACTGGTGGGAGGCCCCTTTCCATCCCACCTCTGGGTCACTAGCTTCTCAGTCCCACATGTTTTCAGGGTAGCTGCCTCTCAGTCTGTGCCAGCTCTGCCAGGCATGCAGGGCAGCAGCTGCTGGTTGCACTGAGGCAGGAGGTGCCATCCAAGGAGTGCCCAGCCCAGATGTGTGTTCCCACCACGGCCTTGCTGTAGAGGTGTCTCTGCTGTCATTTAATCCACTGCTATAGAGTTATGAACAATGAGAATAAGGGTAAAAAGTCTGAGGCTGGATCAAACCCAGGACCTTCCTGTTCCAAGCCCCACTGTGACTGCTGCAGGCATCCCTGAGAAGGCTGGGTCTGTCACTGCAGGGAAGGTCCAAGAGGAGCATTACACAGGCCTCAGACAGGCAGAGTGGGACAATTTGCAACCTGTTGTCATCCTCTAAAACTTAGTAAGATGCTTTTTTGTATGATACAAATGTTTTTTGCATCACAGACAGTACATCTCTCCAACTATTCCTTGGAATTTTTGGCATGTTTATTATATTTATTATTTATTATAAACTAATATGACATTTCAATTGAGATAAACACAGCATTTATCTCATCTAACAGACAAGAAGACAGTTACTCAAGCACCTCCCAGAGCCATTAAAAGTTCAATGTCTGGAAAAGGATACTCTTCTCCTGCTCCTAAGCTCGCAGGTAGTGCAGAGTCAGCTGCTTGCCTCTCTGTGAGCAGGAGCAGGTCTGGTCTGCTCACATCCCACCATCTCCAGTTAAATTTCCAAACTACCAGAAATATTGGGAAAGATTACTCTGCTTATCACCAGTGACCGAAAATTACTTTTAGAAACAGAGAGTGTCTTTAGTGACCTCATAGGAAAAAAAAAAAGAGATAAATCTGATGGGTGGGTTAAGCCTGCACTGTGCAGAGACAGCCTAAAGGCAGTGTCTGAACTTTATCAGCTTCCACTAACTCGGTATGTTTATTCTTTTATCTGTTTGTTTTATAGCAGCTGAGGTACTAGTTTATAATAGCAGCATTTTTATATCAAAATGTTAATTTCCATACATAGGATCTGAGCTTTAAATTACATGAAAACAAAGAAGGGAGAAAGTATCCTGAGAAAGACAAACACAAGGGATACATGGAGGTCAACAGATTGCAATTGTACAATGACTAACCATGTCCAAGGTGCCCAGGCAAGCAAAGCAAGGCCTCCGTGCCCACACAGGCAAGCAACTACAGGGGCAAGGTGAAGGCATGATGTCCACATTTTATGATCCAAATGCAAATCAAGCCAGACTGCATTCTAGAGATATAAAGGGAGATGCAACAACATAATTTAAAACCCAAGAAAAATAAACTTTATTGGGTCACATAAATATCAATGCAGATTGATTGCAGGGGAGCTAGAATATTAACAAGCCAAGCAAGTTCACTGTCTGCTCTAAACAGACATAACTGCAGGTCAGCATGCAAATTCCTTCTATTATTTATACAGTCCCAGACAGTTATAGGATATTGCATACTGCATAGAATATTAGCAAAGTCATGGTCATGCAGAAGAAAATGAAGAAAAAATACCCTCAAGATTTTAACTCAGGTTGAAACATTCAGAGTAGACCTGAGAAGCAAGAATAGAGCATTATCACTTCCACACGTGGCCACACATGCTCCAGCTCCCCACCCAAGTTAGTTTGTGTTCAGAGTCTTCACAGCAGCTAATTATCCCATTAGGAACCCATGGAGGAGTGAATGACAGAATGATGACTCCAAGATTTGGGCTAAGCAGTGGGAGAATAGGTAACTGAAAAACAGCAACCAAAACCTCCAAAAAATGAATAGAACTGTAAGGCCTTTTTGGGTTTCTTTTTTTCTTCAGCTATTGGTTATTTCTTGTACTGGGCAATTTTCAAAAAACAGTGTGAAGAAAAAAAAAAAAAAAGTAGCAACATTCCTAGAAGAATTAGAACATTAAAAGCAATTTCATGTGAGATTGTGTATCTGCCTTGGACTGAATCAATGAATGTATAACAATCCCATCTGTGTTTTCCTTGTTTCTTATGAAGATGGCTCTGTATATCTTAACAGTCTAAGACTTTATAGTGACTAAAAGTCACTATAAATAATTAATAAAGGAAGAATAGCATAGATTTTTTTTTCGTGCTTATCAAAGCTACTACCAGCATTTCCATTCTGGCAGGTGAGAAAATGTTTAAAGATAAATAATTAAATTAATCCATTAATTTATGTATTATGTACAGGAGGTGGCATTATAATGGCTTTCACATTTCCCACTGGGATACAGTCTCTGCAGTTTACATTGCAAGTACACATTTTTTCCTTGCAGTCATAATTTATCTCACGACTTCTGACTAATGGGGACAGAATCCTTATTCCCTTCCTTGCTGTCACCACTCAGCCGTTGAAGGACTGGAAGTGCTCTGCTATCCTCACTGCCCAAATAATCCAGCTGTTTACCCAGACCTCATGTTCTTATGGTACACATGGGAAAGGCCCTTACATGAGACTCAAAAGACTTTAAACCCTGCTCAGTTTGCACAGTGTTGCTATAGCTCAAGCTAGATCATGGTAACTTGGAAGCAAACCAAAAGTAAATTCCACAGAAGTCTGACAACAAGGAAAAAACCTCCTAAATCTCAAAATAATTTTCCTTTTCTTCACGAAAACTCTGAGATCTTTTTTTACATTTCTTTACTAAAAGTGCCCTAAAAAACTGGACAATGTGTTTATAGGATGATATCCCCATCATTCCTTTCAAGTATAATGCTGATGGCCCACACCACGCAACCCTTCTGAACTAGACACCCCTTTAATACAGTTACCTGTGATGGACAGGGAATGGAACAAACTCACTCATTTGCTATGTTACCAACTCATAAGAATTCCTAAATGCTGACAATTTGATGGCAATTAAAATACAGTGTGTTGAAAGTGTTATTTCTGTTATTTTTCCAGTAGCAAAGAAAGCCTGAGAATGAAAAAATTAAAAAGGGGGTTTCATGAAAACAAAACATTCACCTCAAAAATATAAATTTGATTTTATTTCATGAAAGTGGGGCAAAACAAGGGGAGTGGAAGACAGAAGAACTTTAAAGATAATGCTTCTTCCAATGGGAAAAAAACCTAGAGGGAGAAAATTAAAAATATATATATATATTTTTTACATCAACAGAATATTTTCCCGAATAAGCTTCCAGAATAAACTTCCAGGTCTAATTAGGAAGGCTCTCCTGCCCTTGATGCTAAGAAGGGCAGTACATGACCTGCTGGTAGAGAGCTCCTGAAGTCACAAGGGCAGCAACAACAGCAACAACATCAGGGCCCCAAAAAACAGTAGGAGCCAGTATTCACTGATTTTGGGAGTAATAAGGCTTATTGACTTTACTGCTTGACACAATTAAAAGCAAAAGAAAAATCCTCTTCAAGGAAGATATGTCATGTGTATTCCTTGAATACATTAAGAAAAGAGGCCCTTTGGAAGCATATTAATATTCTAAAAAAGTCAGAGAAAATCTGACATGTTTTGAGGATGGTGCTGAAGTATCTGAGACATAACCAAGGATGAGTGGCAGCCTCTCAGGATGCTTCTCACCATGATAACAACTTCCATTACTTTCTTTCTCAGGTGGTTTCAGTGTCTCTTCTGGGTACTGGAAAAGGAAGGACAGAAGAAATGGCAGTGTAGCAATGTCAAAAGGTGAACAGAAGTCATCAGCATACAATCTTCTGGACTATCTATATCTCATCTAATAAAAAGTAGTTCAAACCAGAACAATATCAGGCCCTTTATTGGCTGTGAAAGAAAGCACTTGAAAATCCGCTCTAGGAGGAAGAGTGTAGGAGCACTTTCACTGACATTAAAAGAATGTACCTGTGCATTACTACCACCTTTCTCCTGTTCACATATCAGTCTGCCTCTCCATTTCTCCTAGAGGTAATGTAAGCTTACTGAAAACCAGATAAGCAAGTACATTACATTGTTTTCCTCACCCCACATAGATAGCATAGATTGTAGTTTGCAGAGTAAAGCATTTCTAGGGTATTATGTACTATTGCTTGATTTACTAGCTAAGTATCTTAAAATACTAAGAGAATTAACAGATTACTGTGTTCAAGACTCTTGGCAGTTACCAATTCTTGATATTTTCCCTTTTAAAAAAGGAAGAAAAAATTAATGAAAATAAATTATATGCCTTGTTCAAAGGCACTCAGGTCTATTTTTTAAGCAGGAATTGAACAACAGCCCTTTCAATGACAGAGAGAAATAACAAAATATTGTTTCTGGTTCACCAATGAATAGAATTTTGATTAGCTGATAATTTTAAGGCATAACCAATCCAAAGGAAATATTTTGCTCTACCCAAACCACAGCATTTTTGATGTTTATACTTTCTGGTGTATTTCAACATTATTCAGTAGCTACTTTTAAACTATAAATTATTTCTTAACAGTATAATTCAAGCATTTAATTTAGAAAATATGTTTACAAAATACTTGGGTTTTTCAAATTGAAATAATTTGCAAAAGTGTACATTTTGAAAACATTTTGCATGATTCAAATCTGAATACCTGGGGAAAAAAGTGTCTAGTTATGCTCACTCTACACAGTCCTATTCACTACATTGTCCTTTTCATTTATTTCAGGACTGAATCTGAAAAGACTGAAAACCAAATGAACCAGAACAGGATTGTTTTCTCTATTCAAAAGCTACATTGCAGAACGAAGGGATCTAATTAAGGACTATCAATTATCATTATTATTCCTCCAGAAGAGAGAAAAAAGAGCCTTGCTTTTCACTGTATAATGTGACCACAAAAGAGAAAATTCCAAAATAATTTTCTTAAGAGTTTTCCAACATTATTTGGTCACCTTAGAAGCTGAAAATCATCTTTGGCAATAACACTGCAAAAGAACCTGGAGCTATCTCAGCAGTCACTTTTATTACCGAAGTGGTTTACTCAGTTTTACAGATTTTAGCTGAAGAATTTAGAAGTCTGATATTTTGTACATACATCTTACCAGGTCTCAATCTGCTTGAAATAGCTAAACAACATAAAAATTAGTAAACATTATCTAGAGTGTACCAGATACAAACCAAAAGTCTATTTAGCAAAGGTGTATATGAGTTGAAATTATTCAGTCCAGTTTCAATCATTCTGCTTCTGAAGTGGCTGGAAATACTGGTCAAGACATGTGAAATCAACCAGTCATGCAGAAGACTAAGATACAGGTTGGAAAAGAAAACTTCAAAGCTGGTAAAACTTATCAAGCTTGTCTGTGTCTTATTCTTTAGCACATCAGCACTGGAAATAAATGGTCATACTGGTCAGTGTAGATAAGACTTCCAAAAACTAACTTGGCATAAAAACTTAGAAATTATTAATCTTCAGAAAACCTTCTCCTAACAGCAACAAAAATATTCTCAACATCCTTTCAAGCCTCAAGGTCATGGGTGGAAAAAACCCTGTAGGTTCAAGGATATGAATATTTAAAGCAATCAAGTTAGCATTCCACCTTATCTATATTTGCAGTTATTGGATGGAATTGTGCAACATTAATATTTGACAGAAAACACTCACATTATTATTATTATTATTATTATTATTATTATTATTATTATTATTATTATTATTATTATTTTTAGCTATAAACAAAGAAAGGCAGAATCCATACAGCAGCACTGGGTAGCACTGTGAGGAAAGGTAGGAACCCCAAGTGTAAGGTAGAATGCATTTTCATCAATGATCACAAGGCTGAAATAGAAAGGACCATTGCTCACCCTGTACCCCAAGTGCAAATGCCCAAAACTGGATATGAAACTGGAATAGGGTACAAGAAGCCCTCCCCCACTCAAGGTTTTCGTAGCAGGGATAAAAATGCTCTGCAGTGAAAGAGCAAATACATCACAATGCTACCAATTCACTCACGAGTAGGGGGAAACACCTCCTAAACTCATCTAAAGCTGGCACTGGCCAAAATAGAATTCTTAAAATTGACATGGGCTCAAAGACTACTCCTTAGCAAGTCTCACACATCTACCATGAAACTAGCATGTCTGCTCAAAGGATGCTTCATGTTCCTCATCTTCAGCATCAGCATGTGCAGTGCAGAACCAAAACTGGACTCCTACAGACCCACAGTTACCAGCTTCCCAAAACATCACATGATTATTCCCAAATATTTTAGTTGAAATGGGTCCAAGGGAGAACTGTTTTTAATACCTGACATGTGCCCCCTAGCATTTTTTCCAGGACCCTACACAACTTGACTTTGGCTCACGGACTCAAGCTCGTATCTGAGCTAGCACTGAGCACAGGGCCACAGGAGCAAGCACTTGCTGTGGCTACTAAATGTGTGAACTGACACATCCCCTCTGTGTGCCTTACAGGTCTGAAAAACCCTATGCACTCCCAATCTTGTTCCCACCTTTAAATTGTGCATTTCACAGACTTTAGCATGACTGAACTAGGTGACTGACCTTCCACCGTCCTCACCCCTCTAGTAGGAATAAAAGAAAATCTAAATACTGCCTGTGAGAGTAGCTGAGGTGCAAAGAAAGAGAGGTAGTTCCCTGTCAGTTTCTTACAGACTGCTTTGGAAATGAAAGCTACTTGGTATGAACAGCTGGTGAGAGATCACCTGTAAATACAACACACTTGCACTTTAAACAAGACAACACTAAAGCCATAATGGTGGTAGCTCCTGTGTGAGAGGAATGAGCTGTATGCCTTCACCCACCAGAGATGAGGGGATGAGCACATTTCTGATGTGAATATATGCACAAATGAGCAGCTTTTTAGGTAGCCCCTCAGTGTTGTGTTTCCTTCTTTCTTCAGTCTGAAGATGCCATATACACTCAATGCAAATTACAGAAAAAATGTACAATTAGGAGTCACAGATTTCCAAACCACTTTGGCAAAGAAAACAGTTTTCTAAATTATAGAGATAGGCTGTGATCTGTATTTGCATAAAAACATGAAAATGTCTACTATGTGATTCAAATACTTCTAGCACTTAAGCATAATTACTGTTCCTGCTTAAAAATCACCCATGGAGAAATGGATGAGGCTTTAAAATATAGCACAATACAAAATGCATCTTATGAACTGTACAGCTTCTAAAGTGCTCTTGAAACTCAAAAGGTGGCATGATTTAAGGTATAGTCTCAATTTCTTCTATATTATAGGCTACACCTTCAACCCCAAATAGTAGGATGTCATTAGCCCTCAAACTTTATAAGGTTCATGACCTAGTAGAAGATTTCATACTGTGCATCTGCATTAGAGTTTTCATTCTGTTCAGGAATGCACTTTTGAAACAGATCTGGTTGCTGAGTGAGCTTTAGTTCATGTGATAGTCTCAAAGTACGTGGAGTTGAAGACACACTGCAGGAGTGCCTACATGGTACTTCAGCCTCCAGTGGATGAACATGCCCACTGGACCAGATGATGGTTTTCTCCCTTTAAAATTCCTGAAATTTTTGTTGTGTGGATATCGTGTCTGTAGTACCAGTAGCTTTACTCTACTAGTCCACTCCCATTGGTTTCACTACTTGCTGTAGACATTGTGTATAGGTATGCAGATGTTACATTAGACCTTTAAACCCCGACTGGAAAACAGGATTGATCTTCATAGAGAGAAGGTAGCCTTAAGCAAGACCTGACCTCGTGAGTTTTGACTTGGCTCTCAAGCCTTTATGACATAATGTTCTCACTTCCTCTGCTTTTTCTCCTGTAGTGGCTGTGTTCTACTAAGAGAATAAACGGCCAGAATGTGAGGTGCTTTTGGAAACCAGGACTGGGTGCACTTGTGGAATTAGAAACTCAGACAGATGAAAGTGTAAAATTATATATGTCCATCTTCTCTCCCAATATATGGAAACTGGACCACACATTTCTGTTCTCATTAAGATATTAAAAAACGGTTTTTGCTCTCAAATCCTTACACTCATAACTTTGACTATATTCATAATTTAAATGCTCTTCTCTTGTCTGTGCTGCAAGCTGTAGTGCAGAACCCAAAAGCTGGAAGCGAAGGTCTTGTTTCTTCAAAGCTTTAGGGAAACCTATAGGAAATTTACTCCAGGCTAAGGTAATGTACAGTTAAAAGAGAGATTAATGAAAATGGTTCCAGCTTTGGCTGTGGTCATAATACATGCATCTGGAATGCAATTACTAGGAAATAAAAAATTACAACAGCATAGGCAGCATATATTTTCTAACTGTGTGTACAGACAGCAAAGATGTTATCAAATACATACATCTGCATTCAGCAACTTTCATTTCTTCAAATAAAGGGAAGCAAGGTACTTGTTGGTTGAACAGTGACTGCAGTGTTCTGACTTGATATTAAAACAAAATCACCTACATACATCATTCTGTAAAAAAACAATAAGTGATAAAAAATAATGACAGTACAGGTACTGGGAGTCAGATGGAAAAGCACCAGTCACCAAACAAAACTGAATGTGCAAAAAGGATGATACAGAGTGTAGTTTATAATCCCAGGAAGAGATCAACTTCTCAGTACACATCAGGCAGTGGATTTTGGCATTAAGAAACATGGAACTAAATTAGATGAAAATATAAAATTAATGTATTCATAGGTGAAAAGGAAAAAAAAATGAAATGTTCCCTACAAAGTTTCTCCCATTGCTCTACTACTGAGAAGAAAAAGCTCAAATCATAGCCAGTGATGGCCATGAAGGCTTTTCTTTAAGCCAGAGTAGGGAAATGTAATACAACAGAAATAAAATCATGCTTCCCAAGTGGTCCAACAGCCCTAACTGTGTTGTGTCTACAACAGGAGAAGAAGCTAGGAGGGAAAGTCCAGGCAGGAGGGAAGGCTCTGGAGAAGTGTGTAGAGGAGAGGCTGGTGTAGGAAGGAGGCACTGTTTAAACTGCTGGCTCTGGTCCCACTAGCTGCGATCTGTGGCCAGCAAACCCACGTCTCTCTTGGGCAACTCCCTCAGCCGCCTTCTCCACCACCTCAGTCTTCTCTCTGGCCAGGCCTCCCTTTCAGCATCCTCAAATGTCCCTGTCATCAGTTTCTGTGTGTGGTCCAGGAGGCAAAGACTGCAATCCATTTCTGAAGCTGCAGGTGGCTGCCCTGTTCCTGCCTCAGACAGTGCCACTGCAGTTTGGTGGGATGAGTCAAAGGGAGCCTCTGCATCCTCAACTCTGACTCTTCCCTAAGATCTCCTAGATGTGGCATCTGGATTAGAAGTTCTGCTCCTTTTGGTTCTCATTTCAAACAATGAGAGAGAACACGCTCACAGCAATGTTGACAATACTATAGTATTGTCATTACCTGGACAAATGGATTACAGAAAAAGGCCAGATATTGACCTCCTCTCCTTTTTCTGAGATGAAACACATATTACATTTTTACTCTCTTTCTTAGTATGCTTTACTTAGTTGTTATATGCAAAAAGCAATATATAAAAATAATGGTTTAAAATAAACTATAACAATTAAAGTGAACATTTTATGAACTTTCCTAATAGAAATGGTCATATATGGCCTATTTTCCAAAGAGCCTTTAATATTACATCTTGCTCACCAGAGTTTATCAAGCAGACATTATTAAATTGCTTGTATTAATCTAAGTAATAACCTCACCTAAGTTTCCATGTTCTTATTTATCCTGTTGCAACAAATTTTTAAACTTTCATCTTGCATCTTTGAAATTACAGATTATTTAATAAATATTTTATTATTTAATATAACAATAATTTGCCTTTGTAATTCTGGCATTATCCTTTCATCACAAAATAATGTTGTTCATTCAGTGGTTACTTTCTTGTGAGCAGAAAATGTGAAGCTCAGCTTCAACTACCACATGAATGACAGTTCAATCTATTTAAAAGGTCTGAACTTTCCCAGACTTTTCGATAAATGAATTTGAGTTCAGGTGAATTAAACTTTCAAGAACCATTTAAACCACAGTTCTTACTACATTAAAAATCCCATTCTTTATTTGTTACTAGACACTCAGTGAGAAATTGAATAAAAATCAACAATATGACCCTAAGTACAAAGTGAAAATGTAAATTGATACTTTGGTGTATGGCGATTTGATATGTGAGCATTGTGCAGTTTTGGATATAAGATGTTTAAGTGCTATTTAAATATTAAGTCTGTCAATCAAGCTACTTTGACAAGTGACAAATTCTCAAAGTGGTAATCAACCAATATCCCAGGAAGCAATTGTTTACTTTAGCACTTCATCTAGATAGTTGAATTTGGTTCAGGCTACAAAAGATTTTCTTGAGTGATGCCAGCACAGCTGATGGAATATCAAGCATTTAGCCTTAAAAAGATTTCCTCATTTGGGAAAGATTTCATCATCAAAAGACAAAAAAAATGTGAGTTGTATCAAATGCTTGTTTAAAGATACTGCTAAACAAAATGATACAGTAAATACCAGATAGAAGGTGTGTGCTTCAGGAAAGAGAATAGAGCCCTGTAAATTCTGGAAAAGTGAAGGGAAAAAATGGACACAATAATACTATATGAAATTTTAGCCCCTTTTCAATCCCAAAATTCAGTTTAAAACAGTTTAAACTAGCTAGTGCACAGACCAAGTTCTACAGTTTAATGTAATTTCATAAATCTTTTTCAGGGGCAGAATCTCAAAGGCATTGCAGGCAGAAGAATCAACATTCAACAATGAGCATTTTCTTGACAAAACATAATGAAATTCCATCAATCAATGAAAATACACTTGCATAGAGTACTGGAAATAATATTGAAATAAAAAAATTATTAAATAGCTCATTATGTAAATATCATCATGTTGTTGATTATAGGGCAATATTCTAACAGAATATGGGAAGACTTTTGATTTTAACACATCCAAAAAAGTGTTCTTCTCAAATCTTATCCAAGAGACAAATATTTCTTCAAGTGATACCAGAAATACAAAATCCATATTTGACATACTATCAGAGTACAAGTAAGTTCTGGTAAGTTCAGAAGGATTTTGTGCCTACAGGCTTGTCTTAAATGTATAGATGATGTTTTAATCTCTGATGTGTTTAGTTCACAGACACATGTAGAAAGTGTTTGTCCCCTTCATGTCTGCAGAGGAGCTGTTTAGTGTATCTGCTGAGCATCACATCATTCCTGCAGACATCTCTGATATCTGCATATATGTAAAGGTACACTGGGTTTTATTGAACTTGAATTATTCAGTGTTTTTCTCCAACTCAGGCTGTTAGCTATTTATCTCAGAATTCATGTGCATCAATTGTTTCAATCAAAATCGAATGCTGTACCTTAAGCATGTAAATTGGATCTTTGGGAGGACAATAACATAAAAAAGACTTCTCAGGGGAAAAAAGTACAAAATTATTTCTCTGTACATCTAGTCATTTTAATGAACTTACAGCTGAGATGCAGGAAAAAACTGAAGTTGGAGGAGAACACACAAAGTAAAACAATATTGCAGTGTGGTAATATTGAGGAAAAATGTTTAACTACAATGCGTGACATAAAAATGAACAATGAAGAGAGGCTTATGACACCAACCTTTGATGTTTGACCTGATTATGTGAATTTCTAAAGAAAAGTGTCTGTTGACAAAGATTAAAACTTCCTACCCTTTAATTGACTGAGATGTTTTATGAGCGACAGTGGAAAAGCAGTTAGTTGTATGAGAAAAAAATGGGAAATTGACTTACAATGAAAAATACATGGGGTATCACAGGAATAGTTGTCCTGGCCATAAAGGCTTATGAGAGGTAACAGAAGAGATCACAACCTAAAGTGATCACACTGAAATGAGAAAGAAATATTGCTGGACAGTGTAAGGCACTGACCCATGCCTCAGTTGTGGAAACCAGCTCTGTATCCTTTGACATCCTCAGCAATATAACCACAATATAGTACACAAACACACTTTTATGTTCCTATTGCTTTAGTTGGACGAAACATTTTTCAAGCCATGGACCAGCCTCAGATGAGAGATACTGCAGCTGTACAAGCAGAACAGCACATCTGAGCATCTAGTCCTCTAACCCAAAGCATTGCAGTGTGTGGTGGTGGAGCTGGGGCTTCCTGGGGACTGAAGCCCTGAAGGAGGTTGAGGAGTGCCTCCCACGATGCAGGGAAGGTGGCTGGAAAGGCGTGAGCACAAGGGCAGGCTGAAGCAGCAGGAGGCTCGCATACCACTAATGGCATGAATTCATGGGACAGAAGAACGTTGAGGGGACCAAGTGAAAACAAAGTCAGGACAGAAGAATATAGTACATTATTGAAAGGTCAGGAATGAAAAATGGTGGTACAGTAAGAAAAGAAAAACTCATGGGAACTCATGGGTCTGAGATAATGGACAAGGCAGAAGAGCAGACTAAAGTGAGTTAGTAGGCAAACCAGAAGACTGTTTTAAAACTGCTGCTAGGAAAACTACAGTAATGTGGACTGTAGTCTCCTGCAGCTTCGAAAAGATTGCTTAGCAGATACATTAATAATTAATCAGTTCTGCATCACCAATCTGCCTCCCGCTATCTCTGCTATAATCTGCCATCTCAAGTAGCATGGTGCTGGATAGATCGAAACTGGACATACAGTGTGACATAAAGTCTCTCGCTGTTACTAGCACATTCCACAGGCGTTTTTGTGTGGATATGGTGAAAATCTGTATCTGTTTAATGCTAGATAAAGCACCAATCTTTGAATGCACTTTGCAGTTTGCCTGAACTGCATTAATAATTACTCTTCAATTGTGGTTAGTCAGCCATCTGTCTAACAATTTCAAAAGCATTAACCACATCGCTTTTTTTCTCATGTGGAGTAATGTCAAATGCTCTGCTGAAGTCAAGAGATATGTCCTCTTTATTCCTCTTTTCTATGAAGCTTATTATCTCATCAAAGGCAGAAATCAAGCTAGCTTGACATGATTTATTTTTATGAATCCATACTGCCTTTCTGCATTAATCTCTTTTAAAAACTTGCAGACCGTCCAGTTCGTTGTTTGTTCTAGTACTTCAACTACTTTTTCTGGCCTATGCCTTACAAGATTTGGTATTTTATTAATCTTTTCTGAAGATAAATAGTTTTGATGATGTTTGTACCAATTCAGATAAGCTGTTAATCTTCAAATTGAGTCCTGGCCATTTCTTCTACTATCCAAGTAAACCAGATGGATCAAAGCCAGGTTTGAGAAATTTCTAGCCATGCTTCAACTGCATCATCATAATGGAAACCTCTGACATTAGATTGTCCACCACTGCCAGAGACAGGTCTGTTCTCAGCTGATTCCTGTACCATGCTGATAGAGGGGTAGAAATCTGACCGGTGATTTCTAACTGTTAAAGGACATATTTTTCCCAGTGCTATCACTCTGACACCATTTAACATTGTTGAGTGAAATTCTCTATGAAGACAGAAATATAATCCAAACAAGGATGTCCAGCAAATCTCTATTCTTTGAAAAGACTCTTGAAGTCATGGGGCAGCTGCAGCCCCACTTCAACATTTCTTTCACCAAGAGTAGTTCTGTCTTTCTGCAATTTTCCCACACAAAGTGCCTATCTGACCCATGGGAGCTCAGTGCTTTCCCTCCTATGCCTTGGGTAAAGCCAGATGCAATTTTACTATGAAGGTTAGGATTTAGCTCAGAGTTGCCAGTAATTCTTGACTTCAGACAGTAACTCTTGGACTTCAGGGACTGAAGCCAGGCAGCTGTGGATATTGAGGAGATAGTAAAACCTGATTTGAATACAGGATAAAATTACTGAAGAAAGTTGAAAGATAAGATACAACTACATCATCCAAATCTATTGGGAACCCACATTATCTGTCATCTCTGTCATATTACTTGTCAACGTGGACAAGAGCACGGAAGGCATTTCTGGCAAGATTTATTTTTACTTGAATGACAGCTAATTTGTCATATAAATTGATCTCTAGAGCTATATGATGTCCAGTGTATAAAAGTCAGTGACTCATTTTAGCTGAAAGATATTGCACTTTTAGTGAGACCAGTATAATAATATCAATATTTTTGTTATTCAAGGAACTTAGGGCAGAAGAAAAAACATCTAAGCTGACATTTCAGCATTACAGACATACACATATGGAACTGTGGCTGTTTGCCATAGCAAATAATTGCAGAATGCTAAATTTTATATTATTTTCTCACTAGTGGTGGATTCGGGGCTTCAAAAATGAAATAGTTGTAATATAAAGACAGGTAAAATTCTGTCACAATTTCTGTGTGGGTTTAATTGTGAGAGTCACTGTATCATTCCCTAGACCTCCGCATTAGAGAAAGCAAATGAGGTCACATGAATGAAAACAATCATAATTATTTTTCTTAATTTTTATGACCATTATGTTACTGAATTTATTTAATAAATACATTAGCACTAATTGTACTAGTACAATTAAAGCAATACCTTTTTATTACCCAAACCCATTCATTCTATCAATCTCATATGATAATGTTAGATATGACAGATTTATGCAATGTATTCCAGACAAAAGTTGTATGTCATTTAAAGAATTGTGATGCTTTTCTTTGTAACGCGGTCAAAACTTTGACCTAAACCATTATCTTGTGTATCCTAGTTTCCTAAAAGCTGGGCGGTGTTTAAGCACACATCTAGATGTATTTACATGTTGGAGAGACAGAGCTGTCATCAATGCTGTGTAACCAAACCTGTAAGTTTTCAAGAACTAATGATTTTCAAAAAGTGTAGTTCTCTATATTTTGTGTGAGCCTTATCTGCACATATGTAAAAAGGTCACATCAGGTGACCCATAGCTCCTCTCTGACTGCTACCTTTAGGGTCATCTAACACTCTTGAAAAGGAAAGCTTATATTTAGGAACATGCCCTCCTAAGGCTATGTTCACCATATTATGTTAACTTAGCATTTCAGTGATGTAAACATAGCATTAAAAAATGCCACAAATTCGGTTTTCCTGTAGGACGTGTTATTCCAGAGATTTTAAACATTTCTTGGTTTATACACACACCACCAAGGTATCTGATGCTACCTTCCAACACGAGATACCTTATCTGAATTTCTTGTGAGCCAAAACAGTCCCATACAACCACTGTAGTGCAACTCCATACTCAAGCTAATAAACTGAGATAAACTCTCCTACCAACAATTATTAGATTTATCTTGGCAATTGCACAAATTCAGGTCAGCTCAAAGAGAGCTTGAATTTGCCCAGGATACATTTTATAAACATACTATAAAAAGGCAAAATAATTAACAGCTACTTTCCAGGGAAAGACATGCGCCTTTCCCCTCATTGCTCCCTGATGAAAATTGTATGATGTTTCATTTTTTCTAGACTAGCCCAATTTAACAAAAAAACAACTTGGTGTCTCAGTTTATTTAAAAGTACATTACACTGTTAATTTTAGTGCCGCAATTTGGTTCGTTTCCTCATCCACTAAGTATTTAACTTCAAAAATATTCAAGCAGCATCTGTGTTCCCTCATATACAGAGTCTCAGATACTTAGAAGAGATCAAAGGGAAAGCTATAGCTTTAAACCTAAAGCAAATTTTCAGGGTAGTCTTGTTGC
The DNA here is from genome assembly GCA_013400175.1 of Phainopepla nitens. NCBI lineage: Eukaryota > Metazoa > Chordata > Aves > Passeriformes > Bombycillidae > Phainopepla > Phainopepla nitens. The sequence continues at coordinate 32,890 of VXBQ01013740.1, forward strand.
ACTGAAATGGATTTTTAAAACCTATATCTTGTTGATCTGAAGTGTCATCAGAAATCTCAAAACGCAGCTATATTAGATGAAGCTTCAGAAAAAAAATTTCTCTGGTTCCGACATACAGCTCAAAACAAAGGAATTTAAGGTAAAGGTCTTTCAAGGAATGTATCTTCTCAATCTTCTACACAGTTAATAGAGGATGTCTCACACTGAAGTCAAAGCTTCAGTATAGACTGCACGAATATTTTGTGAGGAGAATCAAAAGCTCAAAAAGGGAAATAAATTATTGAGCATGAAAAATTAACATTCATTTATCGATTTGAGGTTACAATCCCAAAAACGTGCAATTCAATTGAACAGAACATGTGTTTTTGTGAATAAAATAGGCAGTTACTCATATAATTTACAGTCTGTAATTAGGAATGATGAACAATTAAGGGTCTGGAACAGAAAAGGTGACCTTAAAAAATGCAAATCCCTGATCATGCTTCTTTTCCCCCAATTTGAAACATTTGCAAATAGGGAACTATTTTGCAAATTGTGGGCTTCTGATACAAAATTAAATTTCTAGGTGAACAAAGGGAAAAAAAATCTGGAATTTCCTAGAGTGTTTGTAAAAAGCAATGGGTAAGTGACTGCTTAACATCCCACTGGCCATCAAGATACTATTTTGCAAGAATATCAATCACTTTTTTTACATGTGTGGCAACACACACCCTTTCTCACATCTGGCCTTTATAAGAATTGTATCTCTTGGGAAAGACATACAAAATCTCTTCCATCCATCTATCAGCAAGGTCCTTATGAAATTTTGGGTGTGTTAACTTTATATGAGACAGGCCTGTGTCTGTCAGAAATACCAGAGGCAGTCCCTGTCTGCCGTTTCCCTCTGACTGTCAAGCTGGTAATCAAAACTTGCAAGAGCTTCCAAGTGTTCCCTCCGCATGTATCTTTCCTGTCCATTATTGTGGAAAAAAATGTAAGGCCTTTATTTTTTTTTTAGTAAGTTTTACAGTTAATCTGTTTTCATGGTATTCTAGATTTATGTTAAAAAAATAGTTGCCTGTGAGAGAACTGTATCTTATTTGCATCAAAACTCAAAAGAGTTTTTCTTGATGAAAGCTCAATAGTTTAGCTTGCCCTTTGTTATGCATGTGTTTTGTTCTTCTGTTGAGATTTCCTCCCCATGCCACTGTTTCTCATGTTGCTCAGCATCCTCTCTTGCTCTCCTGGTGCTTCTCATAGGTCCTCTTTACCCCATCTTCACATGTCAGATATCCAAGCAGGGCTTGCTCAGGGTTTCTGCTGTGCCTCAAGCTCTGAGTTATGACCTATCAACAATGTTCCAAGTAAGTAAAATACCTTGTAGAACATTTGATCTAACTGATCAAAAGTGGTTTAGAAGCTCATACCAATATTCTACAACACTTGACAGTTTGCATTTTTCATGAGAAATCTTGAAACATGTTTGTCCACACATCCTGAGAGCCATAGCTCCCAGTACCATTATTAGGCACAGCCTAACAATGCTCAGCTCCTTTGCAGAACTAGACCCTTTCTAAGAGATTTTCTGGCTCTTAACCAGTTGGCAGGGCTGTTTAAGATACATAAAACTCTGGAATTCAAAAATTTGCAAAGAATATATACCAAGAATTCACTAGGAAAAGACAAATGAATTTGACATTGGTGTCCAATGAAAAGATGTGGCAGCAGCATATCTAAAGAACAAAGGAGAGCCTTAATGAACTGCAAACTGAGAGCCAACGACACATTGCTTGACACACTTTAAGCTGGCTTTCAGCACAAATTAAAGGCAGCAGATCAAATACAGGACTGCAATTTCTCGGAATTTCAATATCTGTGTGAGGTGCATGAAAAATGAGATAATATGTCTGTGTTACAAAGACGGAAGGCTTGAGGGCCTTGTTGCTGAATAACAAAAAATGGGATTCAGGAAAAAGCTATCTAAAGATGAGAGGCCAAATATGACAGGGGAAATAAGAGGTTAACACTGAAAAAAATTTCCCATTTTCAAGAACAGAGCTTTGAAAAAGACTATTCTGATGATAGCAAAAATTTATAGACTTCATAAAGACAAGACAAAAGGGGAGGTACAGGGCTCCATGACAATGTACAGGCAACCATGCTACACACAGATCAAACACTATCAGATTGACTCAGATTTAAATCTGAAATGTGATGTCACTCCAAAGAAAGCTTTTTAGAAAGCTTTTAAAGCAGGGAAGATGAAGTGGCAAGGCAGGAATTGAATATGCCCTTCCAAGAAAGTTGTTGACAATAAGCATCCAGAAAACCTCACAGAGCCAGCACGATTAATTTATGAGGAAAGACTGAATTTGCTCACCTCATAAAGGCTAAGTGACAGCACAGTGGGAGGCTGAGGGTGAGATATTTCTACATATTTAACAGAGTGTAAATGCCACAGGGTAGATCCTGTGCAACCCAACATGAAGCTTCAACTCATGGAAATGTGAAGAAGTTTTTATTAATGGCAAATATTTTTGACTGACTGACCTAACACTTTCCAGGAGAAAACAAAACAATTTTCACTTATTCTAATGCTTTATGTTTCTTGACAACCCTATTCTTATTACAGAAGAGCAGGAAATTCTTGCAGTTTCTTTGTTACATGCAAATTTTACAAGCTAATATGCCTCAAGAAGGCCACAGGGGTGAGCATTTTTCTCTACAGCTTTACTCAGTCCTGATCTCATGGCACATTTCAGAGGAAAAGCCTAGCCTTTAGTGCAGTGGATCTTTAGAGGTGAAGCATTTTTAGAAGCATTTGCTGCTGGGAGAGTGAATAGAAAAACTGTTGGAAGTACCACACTCTACAATAAATCAGTTCCTGAAAGCAGACGAGGAAGGCAGCTTGGAAAAAATGTGAATAGGTTAAATAAAATAAACTAGCTAAAAAGATATGTTTTGACCTTTTCCTACTCCTTCCTTTGTTTTCCGTGTTCATCTCCTTTTTCTGCACCATTTATCTATTTCTATTTCCCAGTTTTTCATGTCTAATTTTCTTTTATTTTTCTTTTCTCCTTTCTCTTGACTGTTTTATGATCTTGTTCACCATGTCTCTAATAGCACTTCTATATTCTTACCCACCTAACTCATTAGCCATCTTCCTACATGCCCTATGCTCTGACAATTTCTCCTCTTGGAGAAACGCATTTTATGAACAAGGTATTTCAAACTTGTTCTTTTTTTTTTTTTTTTTAATAAGTAATATTCAAAGGACTGTACCAAAGTTGTTGCCACATATTTCCAGGTTACAAATTGGCAAACAGAAGCACAAGGAGACTTGGTCTACAGCAAGTAAAACTTGTGTCTTCCAAGTAACATTTACATGATTTTAAGTATTGACTATCTCTTTACCTTTATTCTGTGTTTCAAGTTCCTCTAACTCATCAGTAGCTCTTCCTCACTCTTCCATATTTTCTTTCTCCTTAGAGGTTTTTTTTTCCTTTCAGGCACCAGAAATATTCTGTTACACATGTACATCCATACAAATATATACATATAGAAGTACTTATATGTGATCCCGCTATATTCCCACATGTAGCTGAACAACCAGAGAACTGTGATAAAAAGAAAGTATGCAGCAAAGCATCAGTCACACGGAATAATGATGACTGAGACACACTGGAAATCAACACACGTAAATATCTGAGGACTTAAACTATTTTTCTTCATTATTTCATACAGTTTTCATCACTAACTCAAGACTTGAGCATTTAGCAATACCATGACATAATTAATAAGTAGCTGTTCTATGTGTGGATGTCTTTTTATGAACCTATTTGGTCCTGGAATATGTTTTTTTCCTAGTTTTCATTTAACCAATTATTTTCATCCTATGTGCCACAACATTGGTGTCTTAATTGGAACTTAATATGTCCTACATCTAATGCCTCTTCCTTAATTTCTCATTAGCAGTTACGCCAAAAAAAAAAAGCCATTTTTCATTTGACCTAATTTTTATGGGTTTTCTTCCTATTAGAATTTTTTTGCCCAAAATACTAGTTTTCAGCTTTCTACCATGATTTGAAGCTCTTTATACACCTTCTGAATTTTAGTTGTTCTCACAAAGAAATTGTGTCACTTAGTGCCACATTGCACGTGTCAGTCACATGTCAGTGTCACATATCTTCAAGGGCTGGGATAAGGGAAGTCTGTTAAATATTAATGATTATCCATTCAAATGGGAATAGCTTAAGACAATAACATGATCACATTGTAACTGAGGTTAGATTTGTCCAACATTTGATCCCAGCAATTGAAACCTACAAGGTTTGAAATCCCTCTCAAAAGCAGACAGGTGTTTTAGCCTAGACTTAGAAAAGCAGAGTCCCTGAGATATGGGGAACTTTTACAGAAGGAAAGTACATGCAAGCAAGAAGAGTTAGTGCATTCCTTCATGACTGGAGTCCTTTTTAAGACCAGTTAGGAGAATAAAATAAAGCAGCACGAAAAGCTGTAACAATGGGCAGTGGTTTTGAACTGAAAGAGGGTAAATTTATGTTAGACATAGAGAAGAAGTTCTTTACAATGAAGGTGATGAGGCATTGGATCAGGTTGCCCAGAGAAGTCATTACTGTAAGTGTTCAAGGCCAGAAGGGATGGGGCTCTGAACAACCTGGTCAAATGAAAGATGCCCCTGCCATGGAAGGGGGTTGGACCAGATGACTTTTAATCACAGAATCACAGAATTGTTTGGGTTGCAAGGAAATTTAAAAGATCATCTAGTTCCAACTCCTCTGATCCAGTGCCTTACCACCCACCACCCTCATTGTAAAGAATTTCTTCCTAATATCTAATTTAAACCTATGCTCCTATTCTCTTTCCGTTTAAACCCACTCTCCCTTGTCTTGTCACTCCCTCTTGTAAATAGTTCTTTCTCCATCTCTCTTGAAAGCTCCCTTCACGTCCTGGAAGGCACAATCAGACCACCCCATAGCCTTCTCTTTTCCAGACTGAACAATCCCAATTCTCTCAGGCTTTTTTCATATGAGAGGTGCTTTATCCCTTTGACCATCTTGGTGATCTCCTATGGACTCACTCCAACATGTCTATGTCCTTCCTGTGCTGGGCACCCCAGAGCTGGATGCAGTGCTCCAGGTGGGAACCCGCAAGAGCACAGTGTTGTCTTGGACCACAAGAGTCGCTGTCTTGGATCACCTCCTTGTCCCATGTGCCTGAGCAAAGCTTCTGGAAGGATTTTTTACATGATATTACCAGGCACAAAGCTGAGACTGACAAGTTAGTAGTTCCCAAGGTCCTCCTTTCTACCCTTTTTTTTAGATGGCAACTTTTTCCTTTTACTAGTCACCTGGGACTTCACTTGACTGCCATGACTTTTCCAGTATCGTGGAGAGTGGCTTGGCAACTCCATCAGCCAATTCTCTCACGACTTTGGGATGCATCGCATGGGTACCCACAGACACATTGTTCAGGTTGTTCAGGTGGTCATGAACCTGATCTTTACTTACAGTGTGGGGAACTTTGCTCCCCCAGTCCTCACCCTGCTGTCCATCCACTCAAGAGGTGTGGGAAGAGAGTTTGCCAATGAAGGCTGAGGCAGACTCCCATCCATTGTTATCAGTTTACTAGTGTCCATTACCAGGAGGTAAATATTCTCTGACCTTCCTTTTCTGGTTAAGATATCTGTAGAAGCCTTTCCTGTTATTCTTTGTGTCCCTTGCCAGGATTAATTCCAGCTTTGCCTTGGCCTTCCTCACCTCATCTTCACAACAAAAATTCTCTTCTATACTCTCCCCAGGCCACCTATACTTGCTTGAACTGCCTGTGCATTTGCTCCTTCCCTTTACTTTGACCAGCAGATCCCTACTCAGCCTCTTGCCTTCCTTGCCTGATTTCTTGTTCCTGGGGGTTGCCAGCTCTTATACTCTATGGAAGACTTCCTTAAAGATCTGTCAGCTCTGTTCTGATTCCTTGTCCCTGAAGGAAGTCTCCCAGGGAATCCTATTGATCATCTCCTTGAAGAGCTGTAAGCTTGCTTTCTTGAAGTTCAGGGGTCTAATTTTGTTACCTGACCCATATCTCCCATAATCCCTAACTCCATCACTGCATGATCTTTGAAGGTCCAGTCATGGCAACCATTCCCTAGAAGCTGCACTCCAGAAGAATTTTTGAGTCTGCACAGAGAAAAATGTCCACAAAAACTATCCACAGGCACACTTTAAAGAACATTCTTGTTCTCTGCTAAATAACTATGAAACTTAACACCTATTAAAGGTAAACATGGGCCTGCAGGGTTTTCTTAACTAGATCCTGAGTATGCTTAATTGCATATAGTTGCTTATTCCCTTTTAATGGGGAGCTGTTTGATTCTTCTTGCATATGGAGGTTTGAAGGGTTGATTATACTATAAATTACCATGCCCGCCACCACTTATTTCCTTTTGATAATTCATGAATAGTGTATACATTTAGTGTTGGAAAATTAAACTTTAAACTCACAGAATTTCTGTCTATAACCAGAATAAGTGTTCTATACTACATATGTATAGTATACATTTGTAGTTTTACAGTATCTTGGTTAATAATCAAGTCAACATGTCCTAAGATGATATATGGCTTAAGATAATTCTTCTTTAAATATATGCATTTAAGTCAGTGAAGAAAAAGTTTATTTAGTAACTATTTTCATTTCATGAGGTCTACCTTAAAGTGTTTTAATAATTTGTGTACATGATGTCTTCATTTCCAATGTTTTGGCGATTTAGTCATTTCCTGTGTACCACAGCTGCATTCCTGTCAAATCACCGTTTTAAAATACCTAAGATTTTATATCAAAAGCTGGTGCATCAGAGAAAGCACAGCTTGAAACACACATGCTATTGTTATCTGTTAAAAGAGCTAATCATGGCTACAATTCCACATGCACACATTTATGGCTTCACAGAGAATCTCCTGTCCACTCAAGCCACATAAGAAATCCTATTGCAAACTGAAATACTCGATTTTTTCTACGGCTTTTGACTTCACCTGTCACTCACTATTACAATCAGCTACTTCTTAATCTCTAAAAAGAGTTTCACACCATTGTTTCAGCCAGATGCTAGACCATGAGAACCATAATATGAAAGGAAACTCTTATGTCAAATGCATTGTTACAAAGTCTTATGTTTGCAACAGGACTTACATGTGCTCAGAATTTCAAGGCTTAGTTATAAACAGATACTGTTGATAAAACCCCAGAGTTATCTAAAAGCCATATGCAATAATTCAGCTTGAGAACCGTGGCATTGTGGCTGAACAGCAAAAGATCTAGAGAAAAGCTTTCATACTGACTTTTTTCCATATTTTTTCTATCCTTGCATAGACAATTAGAAGCGAAAGGATTTTAATAACACAAATTATCATAATGCTTAATATTTTTTTAGTTGTTAATGGATAAATACTTGAAAATGCATTGTCTTAAATACATTCCATATTACCTGCTGTTGGAGACAATACCCAGGAATCAATAACACCAATTTCCTGACAGTGTAAGTTCTAATGAAAAATAGCTTATTACAATCAAGGCAGTGAATCTACATGTATTCATTTCCATTCCAGGAAAATGCAAATAGATATTAAAATAGAAACTAATTTGATCCTTTCTCCTGGGTATTTTTCTATAGTAATGAATCAGACTGTAGCACACCAAGTGCAGCAGAGCGTCACACTGCTGCATACACTTTTTAATCCCAGTCAGAAAATACCCAAGCTAAAGCTGAATATACTCTCAATTCTCTTGTGATGTATGGAAGCACTACGTTAATAATAGTTTTGTGACCATTTCCTTTATCATGTTTGTAATGCGGGTATCTCTCAATATTATTTTTAATATAAATTGTTCTTTGAGACACCACACACCATAGCTTTTAGGCTGCTCTAGACACCTAGGTGATCTTCAGAGCCTTCAGAGATGGAAAGTGTGAATTCCCTCACTTGAGGTTGTAAGACAAGTTTCTGTGAGACATCCTGTGAAAGGACGGAAGAGAATTCCCCTTCCCATGAGAATCTGGACAATTCTGTGGCCATATAGGAACAAACTAGACCAATAAAGCAATTCTTCCAGCTGTCTGTGGCTTGAGGTTTACATGAGAAGGATGCCCGGAGGTTCCAAGGCCTGCAACATCCCCGCAAGGATCCTCAATCCTCATTCACAGTTCTCCCACCTTTTTGTGCAGGCACAAGCAATTGTGAAGCTGTGCTGTGATCAAGGAGGGAATCTTAGTAGAATTAGATATGGCCAGAAAAAAATTAGATCTGGTCAGAAAAAAAAAGTTAATTTTATCTGAATCAAGTCGCTGGTTTTTTGGACACTAACTTTAGAATCCTCAAAAAGATGGACGCATGGTCTGGAGGAAGGATAAGGCTGGTGGGTTCTCCAGATCACAACGTCCAGGCTACAATGCTCTGACAAGCTCCCAGAACTACTTATTGATAATGCAGTCACAGGAGAGTCAACACTATCCCACTAATCCAATATCTTGTCTACCTTTTAGAAAGAAAAAGCTAATCTTGAGTTGTGACACCACCTGAAACACACTAGAACTCTGTAAGTAGCCAGAGGAAGCTGTTACCAATTAAATCAGCTAACAAGTTCTCTTGCTATTTAGAGTCTTTTTTTAAATACTAAACTTATGTGTAAAAAGAAAATCCTCACAAAAAGACTCAAAAACTTCATCTTGCCACCCAAGCCACAACTTACCACAAATGTGAGCATTTTATGAAACTTTGTAATATAACACCTGTTCCATATATATTCCCCATCCCTGGAAGCATTCATAGACAGGTTGGATGGGGCCTTGAGCATCCTGATCTAGTGACATCTGTACCCATGGTGAGCAGTTTGGAACTAGATGATCTTTAAGGTCCTTTCCAACAAAAACCATTCTATGATTCTATGTACATTTGGCAGATTGTTATTCAGCATTGTGGGACCATTAGCCTCACTCCTCACTCCTTCACTCAAAGGTAGTGCTCTGCCCTACAGAATATTTTTCCTCTAAATAGACTGCACTCCTAGAGTAAGTCTGTACTCTTGCCATTTGACTTTTGCTAGACTGCTGAAGTTCAAAGGAACCTATCTAAATGATCCAAGACTGTAGGTGCTGGGTAGGAAACTAGGAGTACAACCCCTGTCTGCCTGCTTCAGTGATTCTCCTCCAGCTACATTAAACTTCTTTGCAATCCCAGTTCTCTACAGCTTACAGACACGAAATCTAGACACAGCTGTGAGTAGATACTAATTTTTTATCTTGCCTATCCATTTCTTTGTTGCACAGATATTCTGGATACTTGGTCAAAGAACACTTCAGTCTTCTTAATGTGCAAGTCAAATATGAAAACTCTTTACCCCCTTCTGGTTCCCAACTTGACAGTTTACTCATACTTTTAAAGTCAGCTAAAGCTGAGCAAGGTTTTAAAAGGCTAGAGTAGTTTTCTCCATCAAATTAGTGGGAAAAAAAAAGAAAAAAAATGTATTAGTCAGTGTCAGAACTTCTTATTAAATCTGCTGCCCTGCTGATATAAAATGAGCTCTACTGCAAGGGGTTAGCTTAAAAACCTAAAAAGAATTGTATGATTTCTAGAATATCAATTTAACACATGCAGCTCTAAAGCATTAAACATGACAGAGACCATACACAAAGGGTGGCAATTGAATTACAATTGAGTTTTAAAGCAATAAATGGGAGGTCAAATTTTGCTCTCTCAAACTACACCAAATTGTTCACTGCAGTGGCATTAAAGGAGTGTGGACCGAAACAGAATGGTTTAAGATGTTTCTAAAATAAAGTTTTTACATTTTACTAGAGGTTAATCTCTTCTTTCATTTTAAATGCAGAAGGCATTCTTAGATAATCTAGTTTGACATTCTGATTAATAAAGGCCATTGAATGATCCTCTGGCTGCTGTCTTCCATACTATAAGTCACAGAGACCAGCCCTGAAATAATTTCTAAATATACCCAAGGGAAAGCATCTAAAATTAGTCTAATCATCCACCCGGTAAGACACTCCCCATTATGACTTGGTGTGATAAATTTCAGTTTTTTTCAAAACTAGGGTTTTGGACTCTAAACTCCCAAAACTGAACAAGTAAAAGAGACTATAAATTATGACCAAAGGCTACACATCCTCATGGCAGCAGGCATGCTGGTTGTGAAAGTTTCTGGAGACCTTCAGGTTAAGTGCCACGTTTTTAAACTACAGAACATTTGCCCTCTCTTGTTTTCTCCAGAGGAAAGAGGAGAAGATCCCTGAACATCTGGCCTCCAACAAAGGCAGCAATTCTATGACCTGATAATCAAAGTTGGTTGCTCTTAGATGAAAGTAAGAAACTGTCTGTAAAAAGGGACAAGAGAAAACCTGAGGCCTAAAGTCAGTAGAGGAATTTGGGAATGCTAAAAACATGAAGAGCATGTCAAAGAGATCAAAGAACTCTTCAAAGCCTGGCTAGGACATTAAACTTTCGGACTGCGTATCCATATGAGACCCCTACAATTTAGAGGTTTGTTCACAAGGGCACTAAAATAAAAAGATTAGAACCAGACAAGCTGTTTAAGCTAATATCTCAGTCCTTTGGCTTTGGCAAGTGACCAGCCTAAAAGCAGGCTTAACTGGGGAATCCTACTCAGAGGCAGAAAACAGACAGAGCAGAGATTTGGGTTAAAGAAGCCCTGCTGTTTCACCAAAAGTACAAGGTGGAGCTGGATCTCCTCACAGACACACACACAGAGCTGACAGCAATCCAAATGCTGGTAAAGTGTTGTGTGGCCCAGTCTGGCACTTGCAGTGTAAAGCAAACTGAACAGTCTCTTATATCTTCTGACTGCTGTAGGTGCACAATGGTAACCACAAGGAACTGGAAACTTGTATTTGAAGCTTGTATTAAAGGCAGACCAACAAAGGGCAGATTTCATTATCTTCCACAACAATAAACTCAGAACAGGAACTTAGTATTATTGTTGGTATCACCCACTGCAAATAGTAACATCCACAAGTGGGTGGGACACTTGAGAACTGCTGACAAAATTATCCACCACTACCAAATGTCTAGCATGTGGACCCTGGAATATAGGCAGGCAACCTCCCTGTTTTGTCAAAACAACATTCTGTACTTAGCCAGATTAAAAATACAAGGAATCAAATAATAAAAATGATGCGTTTAATGAATATATTTAAAAAGCAATATAAAATTATTTATACCTCTGAAAGTAGCAGAATCCAAAGGAAGGCATCATTCTGATAGTTCTGAAAAAAGCCAGTACACTCTTAGACACCAAGACTTAAAACACATGTAAAAGGACATGGGACTCAAGTCAGCTCAAAAGCAACCAGTGCATCAGAATGCTTTTGGGAAAAGAGTTTTGACTTATTGTTAAGTAAAATAACAGTAGATTTTAAGTTGCAGTGTATGTCAGTGAAGCCTTTTATGATTTCAAGTAACAAGATGATTAAAGAAAAAAATAAAAGCAGAGGAAAAATAAACCTCAGAAAACCCAAAACCCTGCAGGTGCCACCATCAAAACTGGTGTCACAATATTCCAGCCCAACTGAGAGGGGCTGGCCATGTTGCAGATCTGTGAGATTCATTGAGGCCACCTGAGACTCTCCATGTTCCCTCTGAAGAATACAGCAAATGCCTTCAACACAAGAATCTGAAGGAACAAATGTAGTTAAGGAAACAGCAACGAGGGTCATGGCAAACTAAGTGGCAAGGAAGTTCCATGTTTTGTGAAGACTAAAAAATTTGTATCTTCATTGGCTTCTGCCAATATGCAGCAAAAAGCAGAGCTCCCTGTCCCAGCTGATGATGGCTTAATTTAAATGAGAAAAACCAGGTTAAGAAGGAAATGTGTTTTGTAATTCAGAACATAATTTTCAATTTTCAATGGTAACAAATAAAAAAATAAGCTAAGGGCAGAGTTTTGAGTGTGAATTAGTGGCTTTTATGCTGAAATACTATGGCTGAATTCATCATATCAACAACATAAGGGTTTCAAGCATGGCTAATGTGATTGTCAATCTAGTTGCAATAAAATTAGAGTAACAATAATAGAAAACTCCCTTACCTTTGAAGAGAATCCAAAATTGCTATTTTCCTTAAAGACTTCCAAAATAACATCATATCTCCAGTAATGAGAATGTAATGCAAGCTTTTATGGCTGAACAAAAGGCATTTCTTGGAATACGGCTGTGAGTTGTCTCCAGATAACCTGAGGATCTCTATGTCCTCCAAATCATAAATCCTGGTATCTTCTTACCAGCATGTGACAGTTAAGCATACTTATTTCCACAGCTGACCATTAAGATGAAGCATGTCTCTTCCAGTCATAAATTATTAAAATACAGCCAGAAATATCAAAGCTAGTGTCAGCATATAAGATAAATTTAGGATGCAGAACATAAATAAGGCAGGCAAAGCTGTCACATGTCATCAAATGTGTGTCTCCAGACACAGGCAGAAATTTACTCCATACTTGGACCTGTACAAGGCCCAAACTCAGCAATATCCCACAGACACATCTTGAGGCAGGGAATGGGAGAATAGGTTGCTGCAAAGAAAATAACATAAAATCCTACAAGATCCTGCAGAAGGATCACTGAAAATCCAGGTTATACACATAAAATTTCAGTACTGTCAAAGTATCCTAGTATTTCTACTTGCTTGTATTTACCCAAACCAACTATAAGTATCTAGAAACACCATCCATTTGTCTGTACTTCATCAGCTTTTCTAGGAGGATGATAAAAGTCTAGCTGAAGTCAAGATAAAAAACATTCCCTACTCCTCCCTCATCCATCTCCTCATCATAGAAGACTACCAGGCTGATTAAGCCTGAATTGCCGTTCATAAATCCATGCTCATTACTTCCAGTCACTTCCCCCTTTTCCATATGTTTGGAAATGGTTTCCAGCTTCCATAAGCTCCACCAGATTCCCAGAGGTCAAGTGAGGCTGACTATGCTGTAGGCCCCAAATCCTCCTTGTTGCCTGTCTTGAGTGACATTTCCATTCTGAGTCCCCAGAAGCCTCCTCCAGTCACCATGACCTGAGATTACCAGTTTTTTTCTAACATTCCTTGATCCTCAAAGATGGTCCCACGGTCATACACCCCCAAATTTCTGGTGTCACAACAGCAATTTTGCAGCCAGTTGTTAGATTTCAAAATTTCCTGAAGCCCTTGCCCCTCAGTAACAGTATCAAGGAGAGACCACCTGTGCTCCCATGCCCTTGCAAATCACCCCAGAGCCTGTAGTCACGCTTTATACACTCCAGATCTCTTCTGGCAGAGTGGTGCCAGACTCCTAAGACCAGACAAGCCTCTGAAGTCTCTGCACGTCCTGGATTTGAGTTCCAAGCAAGCAGCAAACTCTCTAAATAGCAGATCAAGCCAGGGCCTCCATCCTGCATACCAGGGAATTATTCCCAGCTATCCGTTGCCACTTTCTCCTGATCCCGTATAGTTCCCAGCCCCTCATCTGCAGCCAGGGCACAGAATCTGCTCTGTAGATACAGATCCACAGGCAGCAGGAATTGTCCTCCACTGTCAGAAGTCACAGGCTCCCTCCTGTACAAACTCCTGCATCCTTGTGCTGGGTGCTGGGTGCTGGGAGCTGTGCTCAAGTCCTGGCTTTTACACTGCCCCTCCCTGGTACCACTGCCGGGATCCTCCCTCCCCTCTCTTCAGAAGGCAGCTGGAGCAGGAGCCCCAAACCCACGCTGGAGAGGGACAGCTGGCAGAGCTCCTTAGAGCTCACAGAGCTCTTTCTAGCAGTCAAAGCCTCTTGCAGGAACCTTTGGATGAAGGAGTCAGTAGAGAGAGTTTCATAGCACCCCTAGAAGTCTTCCAACAATCCTTGAAGTTCTGAAAGAATATATCACTTTTTTTTCTTGTCCACAGAATTAATCTCCCTTAAAACTTCCTTGAGGAAAATTAACTTTCAATGACAGTAAATAAACTTGCAACAAAGACTAAATACAATGTGTCTAACTTTGTACTGCAGGTAAAAAGTTGAATTCCAGTATCTTGTTTCTCTACTTTGTATTTTGCAGTCTTTGGCCTCACTGAAATATTAATCAAAGGCAAAGCAAAAATACAGGAATATTTTAGAAGTAGACTTTTTAAAAGATCATTTAAATAAAAGTGCAAACAATGATGCATGTTTAAGTTCATACAGATGACCTCAAAGACAATGGGACTCGTGTGTGAAATCAAATATTGGCCAGGAGTTTGTGATGCTGGGGATCCAATCTAATGTTGGGAGAAATGCTCTGTACAAATAAAATCAATTCCAGAGTAAATTACAGTTTTACAGTGAAACAGAAAAAGCCATTCTGAAAATAACAGGTTAATTTTTAGCTGAAGTTACAAACTGTTATAAAACTGTTATAAATGCAATTATTATTTTTTGCACCATATGTAAAGGACAGAAGGCTGCAGTTAATAAACAGCATTTCTCATTCTATTTCTCAAGCCTCCCAGGGGAAGACTTTGGCTTCTTCAAAGGGGGTGAAATCCATGCAAGGCAAAAACTGAAAAGAAAGCAGTATTTTTCATTTTATGCTTCCCCATTTTTTGCCTAACATTTAGCAAAAAGATAGAACAATCTCCTAAATACAGGAAACTAATTACATGGTCTCCAAATATGCCGTTTCTGGTTTGAGTTTTACTAAAATGCTTAGGGAAATTATCCACCAAATAATAAAATAAATTGCCACAAATACATATATTGTTGAACATATATATTTTCTTCCCAAAATATGGGATTTTTTATTAAACTATTGATATTGAGAAGACAATAATTGCAGGAAAACACAGTAACATTTCAGAATCTTTCTACACATTTAAGAATTTATTTATGGAAGGATATGATACAGTAATGACACAGAACTATATTTTAAATGGCTCTTCTTATGACATTCCCTCTTTGAAAGACTTTTGGTGAGGCATCAATTTTTTTTTCATCCTATTATTACATCAAGAGGACAGATTTGAATGACTGAATAAAAAATCCAGTTCTTTCTGCAGATTCCCCAATAACTTTAGTACCACCGTGTCCTTGCTCTGAGCATGTTTTTTACAGCCTGAATGTATTTTCAATATAGATTTTTAGTTTGGTTTACTACGGAGACAAGCTTACACTGTCATATCTAATATCACTTTTTGTCTCCTAACGACAGATTTGAACTCACAGATGAAGCTTAACAAAAACTGGCACCATGGTAAAAGTGCCAAAACTTCCTACGAGTGTCATGAAAAGAGACATGGAAGTAGAAAAGATAAGAACAATGTCACAGTAATGAATTTAAAAATACACAGTTAAAATCAGAACATGCCAGCATTATACCATTATTATTGTAGCAACACAGTTATAACTGCATATTTGTATTAAATAAAATCTAAGAGACTCTGTATGAAGACATTAGACCCCAAGTAAATCAGATTATTAAAAATGACCGTATATAGACCCAACACACTACAGCAGTTCAAGTCAGATGCTTTAAGTAGAGGCACAGAGGGTCCAGGAAAATCTCATTCATCCTCTTCTACAGAGATGTTCTTCCAGCCACTCTCTCCTGCACTGTCTGAACAGTGTGACTAAGGCTTGTGTTTGGTGTGGGGGTCCAAAGGTCCAAAGGGCTTGGCAGGGCACCCCTCCCCCTGTGGCACGGGAACAGTGCCTAGGGGACTCAGGGGCCTGGGCTCAGGGATCGCCTTCCTTCCATCAGCTCCCTTTTGACAAAGTGATGATGCTCAGAGACAGTAACACAACCACAAATTAAAAAAAGACGATCTCTATAAACTGGTGTTATTTTGCGGTCTTCTGAGGCAGAGGATATCTGAGCAGTGCAATGGGCTGTTTTTCTCTTGCTGAGGCACAGACAGGCCTAAAAATTAACATTCCATGAAACCCTCATTGAACTTAGATACTTCATATCTTCAAATCACTATAAGTACCATACAGTATCATTCTGCCTGCTGTTTTAGTATACTACATATGTAATGCAAACATTCCAAAGTCCATGTGAATATAGTTGTCTCTCAGGAAATTTTTGCTATTCAAGGATGGCAGTAGTACAGTCCAGCTATCCCAGGCTCAGGTATTTTATACTCAGGTATTTTATATTCAATCTAATATTGAAACTAAAAAAAAAAAAAAAAGTTCATATACAGAAACAATCATAATTCAATCTAGCCTTGAGTAAGAAATGTATGGAAAAACTATCTCTAACAGTTTGCTTACTATAATCTGGAATTAAAACATAATGGAAAATAAATGAAGAGCACATAATTTTCCAATATTATTGGTAATTTTCTGGGCCTTGTTAAGGCTGGTTCTCATGTAAATCTTAAATGCTAAATCTCAAATTCCTGAAACACTTTCTTATCTTGAGGATTCAGGTGAACTGATCATGTCTTTTTAAGAATGAGGAAGAGATGGGCTTACTTTGGAGGCACTGACATCTTGAGCTAGTTTGATTTGGAGAAGTGAAACACAAGGCAAAGAGTTGCTCTATCCCTTTATAGCTGGCTTTCAGACCCAAGGACTGAGAGTATAATTTTTTCACATGGAAATAAAACTTGAAAGCAAAGAAGGTGAACTGAGCCCTGACAGTTGACAGCTTTTCCTTTTCATTCACATTGAAGAAAGAGCACCTGGCATTTCACAGCTCATGAACTGATAAATCCTTTTTCTTAACTCTGAAAGGATAATTCTCCAGCGTTAGTGCTATTACCTCATGAAGATAAAACAGTTCTTTCATATGTTCCATAATAATATGAAATTTTTCCAGATTTTTAATTATAATATTATAGTACCAGGGGGGTTTTGATTAATTTTTTTCAGAATGGTTTAATTATTGGCTACTGCTTTTTTAGATTTCTTTCCTATTAACTGAAAGATTTGATAGGTAACTTATAAACTGACACAGGAAAATGTTATGAACACTCAGTGGTCTGCAGATAGAGAGAACATACACTTGAATATTTATGTTTGCAACCAGTGAAACTACTGACAACTAAGTAGGTGAGAAACACAGCATAAAAGATCCAGAAATAGCAATGAGGAATGGATGACTATATTATCGTTATTTATTAATTTAATATACACAGTATAAGTAAACAAGGGTTGGATGAATGAGTAGCAAGAGGAAATATGCCTTAGAGATAAATATGCTCAAGATAACTGCTTTGAAAAATCAAATCAAGGTGCAGAGAGCAGACAACGTTAAAAGCTTCGAAAGCAAACAAAACAGAAGAATATCTGAACAGAAAGCAAACAACAAATTAAAGAGGAAGAAGCATCCTGGGAAAATGCATCTAGATTAGAGTATGTAATTACAGGATTTGAAGCTTGATAAAGCAATTGATTATAGCAGTGGATTAATTTTAAGTCATGAATGAATACTAGGATCTGAAAAAGAGCCAGTTACTTTCTTTGGCAATCTTCTGCTCAGAAGTTGTAATTCACAGTTTCACCCACTTGATGAGGGCAAAACTAGAAAGGTCCTTGAGACATGTGTTTATCACATAAGAGCATACCTAAATACATCAAACAATGAAGACAATATTTATTATTGCATAATCTTCAGACTAAATAAACTAACAATTATAACACCTTAAATATAAAATTTTAAAGATAACCAGCAGCCAAATACCTAATATTATTTTCAGAAAGAATGCTGAAAATTTGAAAATGTCACAAGCCAAAAGCTACAAAGCTCTGAAAAAAAGGAAGTGAATCACGTACTCATATAAGCACAATCATCAATGTATCCAAAAAATTATTTCTCCACCACCTGTTTCATTTAACACAACTGGGTTCTGTCCTTTTCTTGCATGTTTACACATAAAGATTGGCATCTGCAGACTGATCACATAGTACTTCCTGAAGATCCAGTTTTCCCTCAACAAGACCATCTGTGAGGCCCAGCCCAGTGGGATTTATTGTTCAGAGTGACTCAAGACAGCTGCATACATAATTACCTTTATTACAGAAGAACAATTATAATTTTGTTGATCAAAGCTGCAAATACAGATATCTCAAAGGAACTTGACTTAAATGATACAAACCTTTTCATCATCTGTTTTAGAAATCTGAGAACTTTACCAGCTCACTCAGGTTAAATTCCTAAGCATACTTCACATGATTTAAGACACTAAATTGTTTTCAAATGTTTAGTTTTTTTCTTCATTTCAAATGGCAAGACTCTGTGCTTTATGTGATCTGGTCAACCTCCCCAATGATGCTCACCATCTGCTCCTATCTCTTGATTTTTCAAGGCAGCTTCAATTGTTCATAGCTCCACAAACAAAAAATATGAATGTGAAGAAGAAAGGGAAATTGTGGCATTATATCGAACTATGCAGATGGTTTTATTAGTTTATGGAGGATCACCTTGAGCCCTGTCTGCAGTTCTGGGCACTGCAATATAAAAAAAGACATGAAGCTATTAGAGAGTGACTAAAGGAGAGCTATGAAGACGGTGAAGGGCTTTGAGGGGAAGCCTTAAGAGGAGCAGCTGAGGTCAGTTGGTCTGTTCAGCCCGGAGGAGACTGAGGAGAGGCCTCATTGTAGTCTACAATTCCATCATGAGGGGAAGGGGAGGGGCAGACACTGTTTTCATCACTCTTGTGACCAGTGACAGGACTTGAGAAAACAGCGTGAAGCTGAGTCAGNCCGATGGTGTATTCCAACTCATCATACTCTATGAAACCTCCCTCACACAGCTGACAAAGGATCCTTCCTGGAATGGCTGACTGCTAGGCCTGCTGTTTATGAACGGAGAAGAGCTGGTGGGAGAGGTGGTGGTGGGAGGCTGTCCCAGGCATAGCCACTGCAAAATGACAGGTTTCAGTTCTTGGTGAAGTAAGGAAGGGGGTCGACAAAGCCTCTACCTTGGACTTCCAGAGAGTTGAAAACAAGGGGATCAGGCTCAGCCAGCACGGGCTTAGGAAATGCAGGTTCTGCTTCACCAACTGATCTCCTTTTATAACCAGGTAACCTGCCTAGTGGATAAGGGAAACTGTTGATGTGCCTACCTGGACTTCAGTAAAGTATTCAGTACTGCTTCCTACACCATCTTCCTGGCGAAGCTGGCAGTCCGTGGCCTGGACAGATGCATTCTTCAATGTTACTAAGTGTCTGGATGTCCAAGCCCAGTGAGTGGTGGTGAATGGTGCTACATCCAGTTGGTGACTGGTCACCAGTGGTCAGTATTGGGGCCAGTCCTGTTTAATATCATTATCAATGATTTTGATAAGGGGATCCAGTGTATCCTCAGCCAGTTTGCAGATTCACCAATTTGGGCGAAAATGTCAATCTATCGGAGGGTAGATCCATCCTCCCTTGCAGAGGGATCTGGACAGGCTGAATCAATGTACCAAGGCCAGTTATATGGGATTCAACAAGGTGAAGACCCAAGTCCTGCCCTTGGGTCACAACAACCCCATGCAGTCCTACAGGCTTTGGTAAGAGCAGTTGGAAAGTGGCCCAGCTAAAAAGGACCTGAGGATGCTGGGTGACAGTGGCTGAACATGACCTAGTGTATGCCCAGGCAGTCAACAAGACCAGTGGCATCCTGGCCTCTATCACACCTGGTGTGGCCAGCAGGACCAGGGTAGTGATTGTTCCCCTGTACTTGGCATCAGTGAAGCCACACCTCGAGTATCAGTTTTGGTCCCCTCACTGCAAAAAAGACATTTTTTATGCTGTGGACCATTGCTGCTTCTCACACATTTGACTCTTACATATTTATCGAGTCAAATTAGATCTGATTGCTTTTGCTATGCAAAAATTAAAAAAGCTAGTAAGGATGCATTCAACTACGTAGAGTGACACATCTTGGCTAGGCAAAAAAAGTGAAAATATAGACTTCAGATTATAAAACTTTGTTAAGCATTTTATGAGGGTTTTCTGGTCTGGTTTATCTGCAGTAACTAGAAGAGGAAAAGAAAATGCCAAAAAATGGCAATAGTAAACAATATTCTTCTCATTCACTTGTGAAAAAAATAATTAGGTAAAATTGAGTTTGTGTTTAATCAAAACATATATCTCAATCTTTTTAACTAAAATACCTTTTTTCTGCAAAAAGTATTTCAGGATAAACCTACAAAATTTCATGTGACACGGGTAAAGTGCCTTGCTTCATGTTTAGAACATTTCTAGGTAATAATTATGTAATTTTTTGCTTGTTTACATTTCCTCTGCACTGAAAAAAATCTCTGCAGCTTTAATCCTACTTCTTTTTTTAATTATGAAATAGGAAAAAAAATTAATGAATTTATCCCCATTTCTTTTTTACTGACTTCAGTTTACACAGATGTACTGTATGAAAAATTGTGCCAGAGAGTATGATCCAATGTGCTTTGGCAGTATGCAAATATATTCAAATATATGTATTATGCAAATAATTCATATACTTCAGGAAGTCTAGACATATTCCTACAGGATCACTAACTACTGGAAACAATATTTGAGCAAATATGCAAATCTGATTCATTCTGGAAAATATATACTGGAACATACACAATGTCTAGAGTTCAGGCCATATTACTCTAAAAAGTCTCTTATGATCTACATCTCATGTACATGCCATGCAACTGAAAAAGAAGCATGGAATGAGGAAAGTAAGAAACACTTGTAGTCTAACAGAAATGCCACTGCTAATAGATCAACTTTTCTTGATCATGATTCTTAAGAAAAATAATCCTAATACAAGCTACAGAACATTAAACTTTGCTAATCTCTTAGAATTTGCTTTATTCATTTACCTACGTTATTACAAAAGAAGAAAGCTAGTTCAGAGAAACCTACACACCAATCTGTAGTCAGACTTTCCCTTGACAATAAAAATAAGTAAGATTCAGAACCTCTTTTCCACTGTTTAAAGATGCATAACAATCCTTGTCCCTTTTTAATGAAGAATTCAAGTAATGCTGTTCATGGTGAAGTAGAAAACATAAGAAAATAGCTTTTTCAATCAATTGCTCTAATTCTATTTCATATCATTCTATTAGGAGTTTTATGCTCTTTAAAATTTTATAGCTTCCTTTATAAGCATCTTGAATTGCAGATGAGAAACGGTTTCAACACCAGATATAGGAATCTGAATATGAGAGAAATAAAACTGTCTTGTTTCCTTGAGGGTTGGCAGAAAATGCACACATCTGTGTACACAGAAATTGTGTACATATTTACACATTTACTCTATACACACAATGACCATGACTACAGTCAACCAACCATTAATTTATCAAACTGATCATTGGTACAGGAGTTCCTCAGCAATATATCGTTAAGTTACAAAAGCAAATTCACATACATTTTTGCATGCACGCTTGCATGTCTGACCTTTTAAATACCAGGCCTATTTCTACTGTGATTTATGTATCATGTACATGATCATTAGGTACTGGGCTAGAATCTTAAGGACTGAAGCTTGCTCAAGAGTAGTTTAAGTACACTTAGTGCTCACCTGGCAGGATTTGGCATGCACACAGGTGACTGTTTTTGCTGATACACAAAATGATCAGGGACAAAGGGATTCAAAAAGCTACAAAAGTGCAAATGAACCATACACAGTCAAATAACCAGTAGGTCAGAGTATAAAAATAAGGTTGAAACATTCCAAAACATACAGCTGACTTGCTGTATCTATCTGGGTGGGAAAATTAATACACTGACATCTAGCAGTGCTGCTCAGGGCCAGGTCTAACACAATCTTGATTTCAGCTCCGGTTCTCTACAAAGGTGTGCAAATCTGCAAAAATCATTGTTATAGGGATTGTACAACCTTGCCCAGGAAGAAGCAGCAGCACAGAAATTGGGCAGAGTCTGTGGACATTAGTCACTCATCTTGTAGAAATATAAATGTGACTTCAGCAGCAGTAACAGCAGCAGCAGCAGCAGCAGCACTGGCAAGAGATTAGGGAGGTCAATCAGTCTTTACAAGAGGTCCATAGCACAGAATAACTCAATCACAAGAATGCCTGTGCCAGCAAAATAGCTACTCTTTAGAATACAAACAGCCCTGCCGAGAGACAACCAGTTTCTCTACCTTTCCCAATACCTAACCATGATGCTGGTACAAATCACTCACAAGAGTTTTGGAGGTAAAGCAGCAAAGGTAGGTAAAAATTTCAGATAAAAAATATGAAGCTAGCAGCACAGACTGAGTTTAGGATGGGCGGCCAGCTTAAACCTACAGAGAATGGGGAGGAAAAGGACTGGCTTTGGAAACCACTCTTAAATACCCCGGATGAAATTCCACAGATTTTTCAAGAAAAGTATATTTCCCTTCCATCTTGGAGGAAGAAACATAAGAAGTTGTCGAGGGTTGGGTGTTATTCCTTTTGTTCCTTTGTATTCTCTCTCGTAGAATTTTTCTCCAATTTGTTGCGGGGGAACCTGATGGCTGGTGCTTATGAGTGTTTTGGGAGACAATGAGTTTGGCTGGGCCTAGGGGGAAGGGGGGGGGTGGAGAGGAAGGAGGTTCGTTTTAACCCGGACAGAGCTTCTGCTGCTGCAGCTGCTGCTGCTGCT
>VXBQ01013740.1:55692-110402 GCA_013400175.1 Phainopepla nitens
CCACCCCCCCCCATTCCTCTTCCCGTCTCTGCCACGAGGTCCCTGACTCTGTTTCTCTGTTGTTAATATCACAGTTATTGTTGTTTTCTGTATCTTGTTGTACGCACCAGTAAAGGACGGTTATTCCTTCCCCATATCTCGCCTGAGAGCCGTTTAATTTCAAAATTATAATCATTCGGAGGGAGGGGGTTTACAAGGGAGGCTCCTGCTTTCCCCAGCAGATACCTGTCTTTTCAACCTAAGACAGAAGTCCAAATAAAGTTATCAGAATATCCTCGAATTCTGGTATAGTAAGCCTACACAAAGCAGGATATTGAAATACAGTGCTGTATGAAGAGCTGAGCAGGACACCACCACTATGTGCACAGACTGTAAAAGGGATGCATACTTAATTATACTACAGACATGTCACATTCAGCCTTAACAAGCTGAGGGCACACAGCAGACTTTCTGGTGAGACTGATGTATGATACTAGTGTTATGCTGGTTAGCGACTCTACTATTACAAGTTGAAACATTTCATTCTAGTGCAAACCTCTACTCCACTGCATCTTTCCTCACACCCTATTCCCATTTACTCCTCCTTCTTAGGGCAATCAAAGTAAATTTAAGATTTGTTAGCACAGCTAACAAATTAGCAGTTATATAGATAATTTATACCTAATTTGCCCCTAACATTATCATTGGTACTGGTAATTTCATCATGAAACCTACTGCTGGTCAGAGTTTCATCTCTGAGGTAAAGCAAGGTAAAAGTAACTTGAACAGCTATTTTTATTTCAGAGTATGAAAATATGAAATTTACACCTCACAATCAGCAGCCAATTATTGCAGACAGAAAAGCAGGTGACATCTGAACTGTTAAAACTAGTCAGATCATTTATTTCAGTGCATTACCTCTTTAGGGAAAAGTAGTTTTTCTTGTACCAATACATCTGGAAAACAGTGTAAAAAATTTCAAGTAATCAAAAAGAAGAATAGTCAACTTTCTTTCTTATTTCTGTTTAGCTGATGGAACAATAATCTCAGCAAAACAGCTTATTATTAAAACCACAAGTGACAAATGTCTAGCTTTTTTGAAAAATCTTTCTGTTTTAGGAAGTACTGTTACTCATTTATGCTGTATTGTTGATAGGCAATTGATAAACCCCCTGAATAACATATAATGCCAAATATTCCCAGAACAACTGCATACAGGTTCATTTGTGACATCTGACGTAACTGTAATTTGTACTACACTTTTGATAGGGGAAAAGCGGGCTTCACAGAACAGCTACCAATAATCTTATACAACAACACAACAATATATATCACTAAACCTCAAATATCAACATGGATTATGACAAAGGGCTTAAAAACTCATACAGCTTCTGCAGAAGTAATACAATATTATCTCTCTGCAGACCTCAAGAGATCCTCCAAAATCAAAGGACTGCTACACTGCCAGTCCCATGTGTAATATTATCGAATCTCCCCAGCCCCTAAAATATAGGACTAAAAATCATGAGATTTAAAGATAAGAATCAACACTATCTGTTATCTTCCCATGAAAGAGCTCACAATTCTTCTTTTTCCAGCAAAGGTTATTTATTTTCTTGTGAAGCTTGGCTTCTCAGAATATAATCTGATTTCATAGCTGGAGCTCTAGGAGAAACACTGAATATTGGTATATGATATTGTGAAAGCATGTAACACAGAATGTGGTACACAGCTGAATTTTTACCCATTGCCCACCTACCACAAATCCTTGGAGATGTAACCAGATGGGCTCTTCCAAGGAAAAATACTGCACCTTCCCATGAACAAATATTGCCCCTGCATAACATCATCGTGATATATGAGCCAATTATACACATCTCTACTGGAAGGGCTCCAGTGGTAGCATGGCTATTAGGAAATACTCTTGCATGCACTTAGCATGCAGCACTAGCAGGTATACAGATATTAGTTTAGCGTGGGCTGTCCCCTACAGGGCAGGAAGGTCAATGACCCATCTGTAGTGCTAGCCCCTTCCCTCATGGAATTAGTGCTGCAAGCTCAATGTGAATGTTACTTGGCACAGCGAGCAAAAGTGGTACTGTCCTCCCTTTTCCAGGATCTGTGCATTTCCACACTTCATGGCCAGGAGAAATATAGTTCAGAGTTTTCCGTCTGTATTGTCACCTGGGATGCTGTGGGTGGAGGAATGGGGGCTGGGAAGGAAAAGGACAGGACAGAAGGAAGGAAAATGGAGGAAGAGAGTTCTTTTGCAAAAGAGATCTCAGGAAAATGTACCCAGTCATTACTCCTCTTAGACTGTCTTGAATAGGGGGTGGAGTAGAAATTCTTACACAGATCTGCTGCCTGCTGTTTTGTACACCTTGGTTTTGAAGTGGACACTTGCAATATAGTATTTACATGTAAAAGACAGTCAGGACTTTTACATAAATTATTTTAGACACAAATACAGTACGATAGTGAACCAAATTTGTAGCAATTATTACTTAAAGTACAGATTATTTTCAAATCACATATTTGACAAGTCTTTGAATAAGATTCTAAATAAATGTTAGTGTTCAAATTTCATTACTAACTTCCAAACATATTTAGAAAATCAGGATTAATTTCCCCTACTTATATTGATCAAGTGTGTGCTTTCCACAAGCTAACTCATCCAGATATATTTTTTGAACCACTAAGCCAAGGGGATCTGCACAATTCCCAATCCAAGAAATAATACAGCCAGTTTGACAAGTGACCAGCTCAGCTAGCGATATGCAGGACTCAGTTAGACAAATTAGATGTCATTTAGTCAGTGACCTTTTTTATTTTTTGCATAGCTTGTTAATAATTAATCAAATGTGCATCCTCTAGCTAAACTGATAAGAATGTATATGCATTTCCACTATATTCTCTCATTTCAGCAAATTACAACTTCACCATAAAATCTGGCCTTTGGCAGAAATCTGGTGTTCAAAGACTCAAAAGATGTATATAATACAGTTTTACATGGAGAAACTAGTAACTCTTTTAAAAATTTAAAGCATATTTAACCAATTTTACACATTTTTTGTGCAGATCCTAAAACACAAGCATACTAACATGACAACACTAAAGCCTTTTCTAAACATTGCAACACAATAAATGAAACTCTTCTGCTTACCCATATTTAGTACAGAAAATGGTTAGGATATCTACAATGTTAATGTGCAATCACAGCTGCAAACAAGTGTCTACTTTTTAATACTAACCTCAGCAGTGTAGCATAATACACAGAAAAAAACCTATTGGTGATGTTATTGATGCTGTCCTTACTCACAGCACTGGAAACAGTCCCCATAGAAGTCTCAGTGTACCTGTACACCTGGCCAAGTACAGTGAGACACATGCTGGGGGGGAAATGGGAAATCTCTATATCACACTTGTATTAACAAGTGAGTAGCTCTAGCAGAAATTTCAGGCTTTATCACTCACCATGAAAACTGGGAAGACCACATGAAGTAGTTGTTAATGTATTCAAGTTTAGTTTTTCTGTCATTTCCAGGAAATGCACAATCAGGAACCTACATTCCTATCCACAACACTAGGACTCAAAATCTGATTATATCACTGAATGATGCATGAGCCTCTGCCTATGTATTCCATTTTTACATGCCTGCATCGCTGTAGAATTTAACAGCAACTTTTTAGTTGCAGATGTGAAGTAAATCAGATTGTCTGGAATCTGTTTACTTCTATCATAGCCTGCAATTTATTTTAAACATCAGGTTTTTTTAAAGCTTTTGAACAAATTCTATAAATAACACCCAAGTGTAGATCCTTCCCTGCAGAGGGTCAGAGAAAAACCAGACTTCTTGCAGTCCAGCCTCACAGACTGGGGTGGAATCCATCAAACCAAGAAAGGTTTCTACAATCCAGACATACATATTACCCTTTCATGCCAAGGGATCTACTGTAGTCATTGAAGGCCTAGTAAATATAGTCACGTTATCTAAGATGAAATGCATTTCATGTAGGAGTTACACAAGTGGATTTCAGCCCTTGTTCTTCCATTCCAGTAACCAAAAAGGCAAGCCAAGATGATGAGCTCAGTTGGTAGATATCTATGTCAATGATGCCTTGCAATAAACCCTGTAGGGCTTTTTGAATCCTTTTTCTTTCCTTTCACACTTTGTACTTGAAGATTTTTCTGAACTGTTTATTTCCACTAATCTATTTCAGAAATACTTGACAAATGTTACAAGTAAAAACTTTACATCATATACACTTAATTTGAGTTGTTTGTGATTACAATTCTTCTGTGCTTTTACATTAAAAAAAACCAAAAACAACCCACAAACCAACAACACAGTCTTTCCATGTCATTTTCATAAAAGAGCCATCATTTTAACTCCACTTTTTGCTTCAGGCCACACTCTGCATTTTCTGTCTTCCATAAAATATGGACAATGTATTTGAGCTCAGTTTTCCAAAAGTAATCACATGCCCAGCTTTGCCAAAAAACACCCCTGAAGCTTTATCAACAAATCAGCGCAATTATAAAGTCTATGTACACAACACACAACTGCAGGCTCTATGAAAAATTGCCAAGAAAGTGACAGACTGTAGGAGAAATCAAACTTTAGAAAATAATCTTTTATTACATTCAATCTTATAAAATTTTAAACTTGAATTCAGTTAGGAAAAGATAGCTGTCTCGAAATCCTAGCTTCCCTCTGTGTATTTTGTTCTCTAGATGTCTGAAGTTTGATGTTCCCAGTCCTCTTTTTTGACAGACCAAAGGAAAAGAGTAACACATATATGATGATTATTTCAAGTCCATACCACAGGTTCCAGCTGCCATGTGTATCAGCAAATATTCCAGGGATTTTTAATCCCATTTGATTTTACTGGTACTCAGAAAAGAAGAATAAGTAACAGATATCTGTTTCATTTTCACATGACTTTAAAAATTCTCTCTGAAATGGCCTCTCTGCTTTCTGTCATTTGTCAACTGCAGGCCAAATCACAAGACACAGCAATTGTGCTTGGCTGTTTATTCAGCTGTGTGTGGCACCTCTGCTTTAAATCTCTGAATTTATCCTTTACTCCTCATAGGTGCTGATGTTGACCTGAAGTTTTGTGGGAAAGGCCTGGGATACTTCACATAGATCTTAAATAGGTCTTGAAGTCTGTTTCACCTACCTTGATCCTGCTGATAATCAATACAGATTGATTCAGACTTAAATGTGAGATAACAGCAACCTGGGAAAATATG
This sequence comes from Phainopepla nitens, assembly GCA_013400175.1. Classification (NCBI taxonomy): domain Eukaryota; kingdom Metazoa; phylum Chordata; class Aves; order Passeriformes; family Bombycillidae; genus Phainopepla; species Phainopepla nitens. Next base: position 60,929 of record VXBQ01013740.1, read on the forward strand.
AAAGGATTACTGAAGTAATTGTGAATGAGAAGCTGGAAAGTAGCACTATGGAAAAGGAGCTGGGACCCTTGTCAATGGCAAGTTGGACACAAGTCAACCCTGGCAGCCAGGAGGGAGATACATCAGGCACAGCATCGCCAGCTGGGCAAGGGAGGGGATTGTCCCATTCTGCTCTGCACTGGGGCAGCCTCACCCTGAATACTGTACGCAGTTTAGAGTGCCACAATATAAGAAAGACACTAAGCTGTTAGAGAGCATCCAGAGGAAGGCCACAAAGGTGGTGAGGGGAAGCTGAGTGAGGAGTGGCTGAGGTCACTTGAGCTGTTCAAACTGGAGAAGACTGAGAGGAGAGCTCGCTACAGTCTTGAACATCCTCACAACGGAAAGTAGAGAGGCAGGTACTGATCCCTTCACTCTCATGACCAGTGACAAGACTCAAGGCAATATCCTGAATTTGTGTCAGGGGAGGTTTAGGTTGGATTTCAGAAAAAGATTTTTCACCCAGAGGGTGGCTGGGCACTGCAACAGGCAATCCAGGGAAGTGCTCACAGCACCAGCCTGGCAGAGTTCAAGAAGTGTTTGGACAATGCTCCCAGGGACATGGTGAGACTCTTGATGGGTCCTATGCAGGGATAGCAGTTGGATCCAATGATCCTCATGGTGTATTCTAACTCAGAATATTCTTTGATTCTATTCTATGATTTTACAGCACTAATTATCAGACATTCATATCCAACTAGCATTATTTTTCTAATACCCAGTTTGTTCTCCTGATCCTTCATTTCCCTAGTTAGAGGCCAATTAAGCTATAGATCTGCCATCAAGTGCAATGTTTCTCATCTTGCTCTATCACGTGGAAGAAACAATTCCTGCATGCTGGACACTCACCACAGGCAACAATGAGACTGCAAACCATACCCTGAGAACTAGGTTGATTACATATGCCCTTTACTAACTTTTTCTAAGCACAGAGATTCAGGTAATACACTGGGGTTTTTTCCCCCAGGCTAATCTTCCATGTATAAAGCTTCTGACATAGCTTATTTATTGCTCCATTAAGCTCAGGCCCATTTACAGACTGCACTCAAGAGAGCTCCTTCCTCCTCTGCCTCACTAGCAGAGCTTAACCATAGGCAAGGACCCTCCAGCATCCTTCTTCCACTGCTGCCAGCAATAGTCTGCTCCCTGTAGAGGGAGCTTCCTGGACTCCAAATACAATGCTCAGGTTGCCAGTGATCTGTCTTTCCTCCAAGGCCTGCCCTAAGGTTCATGCTTTCAGCCTGCCACTCACCTTCAGACACTGCTCTGACATAACTTGAAGTGCTCTGGTTTCCTCTATTTTCCTCTCCTGGCTGTCAAGCAGCTCTGAGCCAGCATGGAGACCCCAGCACTCACTGCACCACCTGCATGCAGCACAGAATAGACTCTCTTGTCCAGCTCCAGAATGGGGAAGGGGAGCCACTTGCGCTCTCTCAGCAGCTCCATCTTCTCCTACCTTTCAAAGAGTCATACAGAGGGCAGGTTAAAAACACCAACACAAGGTTCCATGGTACTTATCTGGCCACTTCCCTTCAATTCATTAGCAACTAGCAATGTATTTCCACACACCTATGTTTAAATGCAGGTGGCACCCTGAAACAAGCTCTTCCAAAATAAGCTTTTGAGAAAGACACCATCAAATCTTCTATTAAAATGTAAATATATTGTCTTTATTATACTCATTTCCTCCATTAATTTTATAATTTGATCATGGTTTGTCTTTTCTGGTTTCTTTCTTAAAAAAACCTATTCCAGTACTGGCTCAGCTATCCTCTGATTATCTATATAAATGACAGCATCCTTAAAGATAGTAGTACCTGTTTTGATAGTTTATTAGGGACTAATTAACCATTCACTGAAAACAGGTCAGAAAGTTGTATGTAGTAATCATGTACTTTACACTTAAAAAGCTGCCAATGAATTAGCCTGAGTTGATACAAATTATTTTCCATACCTCTGAAAGCCTTAGTAAGTGTAATAAACATTCCCGCTTGCACAACAGTCCCCAAAACTCTTAAAATCAATAAGCCTCTCCAACCCTCACAATGTTGTGAAAAGTTTTACAACCAATATTAGTGGCGCCTAGTTACAATGCCTAAAACTGCTTTTTATAAAAACCAGAAACCAAGAGAAAAAGACTCCTCAGCAACAGCACAAAAAGCTGTTCATGATTAAATTTGGACAGGCTTAAAACTTAATAAATAGATATAAAACAGTGAAACATTACAAGTGTACTGGCAGTTTTATTTTAAAAAAATATTTTGCATTGCATTATTGAAAAACAATAAAAACACGTAGCATGAATTACATTCAACAGTTCTCACCATGAAGCTGCAAAGGTTTTTCTATGTAAAGGAGAGGAAAAATACAGGGTTTATGACAGAATTTTCACTTCTCATTCTTTGTCATCCCTTGAAAGAACCACAGAAACAGGAAAGCAGAAAAATGTTCAGCTGTACTTTCCATGTCACACTTCCTTTTTAGCGGTGAAATACAAAAGTTGTCTACTGGAGATCTCAGCTGGAATAAGTGATCAGAGCTTTGTTCACTGCTAGTTATCAGTATATCCTCCCACAGGACTTTGCCCTCTAACCCACCAGGTTTCACAGACAGAAGAGAAGAACAGGTTTTCTCCGTGGTTTAGTTAATCCTTGGGTTTTAATCAAATATAAAATTGTGGGTTAACGAAGTGTTCCTTGACACGGCTTTTATAAAAGCTTATGAAGCAAACATGCAAACTCGAGGCCTGACTTGCATTACCATGAGTTAGAAATTTCTTCATTTCTTAGTATAATATCAATATTTGCAGACCTGCAATTGAGTCATGAAGTTTTAACTCCTCTTTTCAATTTGTGCTTCTAATTAGATCTATAATTTATTATCAGCTGAAAGGTAAACACAATTTACTGATAGTATATAAACAACATTCTGCCTTAATAGTGCCAAATTTAAACAAGATGACAATTAGGAAATCCTGATTTTCTCTAAATATCCTATTCTAGGACCGAATTAACTCTTTAGACCAGGGAGGTGAGATTAACAATTTTGAAGGAAATATCTGCAGCAGACTTCATTAGCATCAAAATAAAACATACTATATTACTGAAACAGAAACACATTCAGATCCAAAGCAAGTTACAAGGTGCCCAGAGCAGAGAGCTTAAAGGAAGACAGAACACAAAACCTAAGCCAAAGAAAAGAAACACAGAAAACAATAGTAAATGATATATCTTAAATCCAGGAAGATACACATACACACAGCTAGAAGAAACCATTAGGAAAGTTAGATGAGAACAAGAAATAAAGGAAAATGCAAAGGTGAATTGGATTCTATAGGAAGAAGTAGTGAATCAGAAGATATGGTAGAGTTACTGGATAAAGTAATAACACAGTATGTCAAGTACACTCTGTTTCTTTGATTACCTAATCATAGCAAGACTATTACAATCTTTGAAATAATGCTGCACAAACCAGGCAGAACAATATTAGGACTCACGGTTAACTCAGAAATTAGAGATAGGTTCTCCTTTTACTCTTGAAATAGCAGTAAACTAAATGAAGTAATGAAATATATCCTAGAAGAAAAACTACAAAACAAAGAAAAAAGAACTAGAAAAAGAAACCCCAAGCAGCAAAATCCAGATTTTTTAAAAGTTACCAAACTACAGCTAATCTTTATAAGAATATTTGAAAAAGTAAATACATATATATGTATGTGTGTGTTGTGTGATTCAATACCATATGGAGCATTCTTGCATTATTCAGATCCTCTGGGCACGATTTAAGAAACAAGAAGTGGCACCATGTATTTTTGAAGAAGGGAACAAAACTCTGTCACCCTTTTCACAGGCTGAAGGGGCTGGACAGGAACTGAACAGAAGGAAGAGAGACAGAGGAACAATTTACTGTGATAACCACCTGGTCTAAGAGCAAGAGCAGCTGGAGGGAAAAGTTGCAGAGTACATAAACAACCAGAGGTTGGATGTGAGTGTGGTGTGAGAGTGAGCAGATTGCTGGGGTGTGAGACCCAAGCACTGGCAGGGAGGCAGGCAGCCCTCCTGACTGCTGAAGTTTAGAGCAGTGGAGATATCCCAGGGTAAATGCAGCTCTTGTTTCTAAGCTGGAATGGCCCATCCTCAGCTTAAACCTTTTACTGTGGCAGTTTCCAGTGTTTGTAGAAGTCGTAGTACTAACATATTTTCATTTATATTAAAAACATCCGGTAATTAAGCAACAGTTTGGACTGTGTGCATGTATCATTAATACAAGTGGGAATTTCCCCAGAACATTTGGTATCCCAAGCCCTTCACTTCATGCTGCCATTGCTTTCCCACTGTACTTTCAGTCCTCTGCATTCAAGTTCTCCTTATGTCTGCTTCTGTTTTTCTTCATGTTTTTTGGAGATGAGAATTACCACAAAAGCAAGGCAACTTGTCACCATTGCATGAAAACACACAAATATCAGACTCTGCATATAAACTTATTAATTTCCTCAGACCTAGCGGAAAGAAACAGAAATTATTCCTCCTCATACTTCTCCACAGAATCATGGTATTATTTAGGTTGAAAAAAACCCTTAAAATCATCAAGCCCAACCATTAACCTAACAATCATAACTGAACATTTCAGCTCCTCCTATCAAAAAGTAGCTCGTGCTTTTACACATTTACACATTACTAGTTTACACGTACTAAACTCCTACATATAACAAGGAAAAAAGAAAGGAAAAGGAAAAAGAAGAAAGGAAGATGACTGCTTTTACTGCTTTTCAGTACTTGTACTACTGCTTTAGTGCTTGTAAGTGCAAAACTGATATGCTTACAAAACTACGTCTGGCGAAAAATATTAAATAACATATGAACTAAAAATTTTATCAAGAAAATACACTGATAGAAAATTATGAAAACATAGTGTTACAGTTTCAAAATAGAGTTCATTTAGGAAGCATTACCTCAGTGGAGAAAAACCACTATCAGTAGGATATATCACAAAACTATTCAGGCCACTCAAAAGCCTAACCATATCAGAAAATTATATGAATTACAGACAAAAGTCCCATTAGTCCATCTTGAAGCCCCAGGTACTACAGCAATATTTGTGGGTGCTTTAGAAAAAAAAAAGTAGGAGAAAGAGACATTGCCTGTCAAAATAGAATTTTTCCCTGATGCTTCCTTCTAGAATTTTAAATGTCTTAAAGGATAGAGCTTTTAATTTTTTTTTTATGAAAGCTCTTCCACAATTGTATAGATCTCCATGTCAGGCAATTGTCTTGTTATTGATCTAAACTGTCTCTTCACTAAATTATATCCCATTACATTATGTCACATTCCTTTTGGCACATTTTACATGCAGTAAGTACAGAGACAATCTTATCCTAATAAATGCAAATCATTTAACTACATTTTTGCTGCCTCCCGGTACTCACATAATTCCTGTTTCTCTAGGTGCCTTTATTCACTATTTAGACAAACTATATGGAATCATAAAATCACAGAATCATCAATGTTGGTAAAGACCTCAAGAGCATTGACCCCAGCTGTCAACCCAGCACCACCATAATGACTCCTAAACCAAATCCCTAAGTGTCGCACCTCAACGCCTCCTGAACACTTCCATAAATGGTGACTCTACCACCGCTCTGGAGAACTCATTGAGATGTCTAACCACTCTTTCACAGGATTTTTTTTTTTCTAATATCTAATCTGAACCTTTCACAAACTTAAAACAAACTTCCTCTAATTCTTTCACTTTGAGACACGGCAGACAAGATCAACCAGGGCAGACAACCTTTTTTAAGTAGTTGTAAAGACTCATAAGATCTTTCCCAAGCCTCTTCCAGACTAAACAACACAAGTTAACTCATATGTTCCTCACAGGTTGTACTTCCTAGACCTTTCACCAGCTTAGCAGCTCTTCTCTGGACACGGTCCAGCCCCTTAAGGTCCTGTTTGAAGTGAGTGGCCCAAAACCAAACCCAGTACTCAAAATGCGACCTCACCAGCGTCAAGTACAGAAGGACAAAAACTTTCTTAGTCCTGCTGGCCACACTATTCTTAATACAAGCCAAGAATCCACTGGCCCTGCTGACCAGCTGGACACACTGTTGGTTCATGTTCAGCTGCTGCCAACCAGCACCCCCAGGCCCGTTCTGCTGAGCAGCTCTCAAGCCTCTCCTCCCCCAGCCTGTAGCACTGCACAGGGCTGGTGATCCAGGGGCAGGACATGGCACTTCACTTTACTGAACATCATGCAGTCTTCTTCATCATATGCAGGGTTTGCTTTTCTCTTTCATTTCTGTCTGACCACCCACTTGATAATACCTGTAGGTGATAAGGAACTGCACATATATATTCCACCAGCCTTCTCACCAGCATGTTATAGAATATCCCAGTTTTGTGATCACTTCTATGAGTGATGGTACCACTTCTTATGGACTGAGAATATCTTTTCAGTCATTATAGTTGTTGATTTGCTGATAATCTGCAGTAGGTAAACAAACATAAGTAAATGAGAAAGTAATTGATTCTCTGCTGTGCATTGGCTTGGTGTTCAGGTAAAAAGAAAAGTCCTGTATGTATATATAATGACATTCTTTGACTCTTCTTGCTTTTCTTATATTAAGTTAAATACAGCTTAAGCTCAGGATCCTTACACATTTGTAGGAATATCTTGACCCCAAAAGTAATTTTGAAGCATACAGCAGAAAACACAAGGCTGTCACGCCCCAGAGCAGATATGAGTGTTTTAGACACCAAAACACTGAGTTAGACACCATCATCACCACAGCGTGCAGCTGCTCAGAAATGAAAGCATTATTGAAGGGAGACACAGCCTCACTGAGGGAGGCAGCCATTCCCTCCATTCCAAATGACAAACCTCTCCATGGATTATCAGTGGAGCCTGAATAGGAACCGGACCCTAACCAAGGACTAGAAACACACTCTATGTGACTGACTCTCCCCAAGGATACAAATAAAAAAACTTAGTCCTTACTCCTCCAAAGAAGCAGGTATAACTCCCCACTTGTACAGAATTACTTTCATCCATTGAAAATTGGATTTTTGTGCTTTCTGCCTAGTCAACCAGATAAAAATGAAAAAGAAAAAGAGATTACACTTCAGAAGAACAAGCCCAAAGCAATACTCCAAGCATGAAATGGCAGATATTCTCTGTACCCTAGAGAAATATTTTTTTTCTGAAAATTGGGAATCAGGGGACACTACTCCTGCAGTTTGTTTCACTTAACTTGGCCAGCCACTTTGAAATCTTCCTCTTTATCACATTCATACTACATTAGCTGTGGCTCCTCCTCTAAATCAGCCCCTCAAAAGGGTCATCAATTGCTAGATTTTTCTAGAGATATGAAGTTTGAAAACTCTTCAGCCACCAATATAATGAATAATGTCATAAACTGCACATGCTACGTGGCACCTTCTGTGTCTTGAAATTGTTAGCGGCTGTAGCTACAAGTTCTATGTACATGTAACAAGTTAAAAGAATGGAAAAAAAGTTATGACTCCATTTATGTCAAAACTGAAAAACCAACAACAACTGAACAATTTTTATGCAATCATACAGTTTAAACATCATCTGTAACAAAACGCATCAGAAAGGGAATTTCACTGATGACAGTGCTGGAGTATAAATAAAAACCTCTCTGGATTGTTGCACTGTCTGCCTCACCACAAAAAAAAAAAATCTATTTTTTTTTATTATTATTTTTGATTGATAAAAGAAAAAACTCTGGGTTTGTATTGGGTTTAAAATATTTCATGCAGCAATCCCAGTTTTCCTATGGGGGTGTTTTACTAAGATTCTTACATATATATATATTAGCCTCCCACTAAACCTAGTATGATTTGTGTGTTTGATAAGTGCTAAAGAAAAGGTCTTGGCTCACTGTAATTTACCATACTGGATTATTAGGCACAGAAGAAGTCAAGTTTACTGTTTGTTCAGTTATTGAGTATGCAAGAAATAAAAATAACAATAAATAAAAAAAATTCTCTAATCAAATTAAAAATAAAAATATCTATAAAATGGAAAAATATTTATTTAACTTCAATTAATATCTTAATCAACCAGCTGCTACTGCAGTTGCAGTGGCATCTGAAACATTTCATAAATTCTATCAAGATGAGGATTTTATATATCTTTTAACTCTTCTGTTTTTTTCTTGGAAAACAAACCATTCCCTACAAATGGTTTCTGAGGCTCCTAGTGAAGACCATGACACAAACATGGCATGGGGTTTCAGGAGCATATTGGGTTTGCAGAATGAACAAACTTCATAAAAATGCCTCACTTTCCTTTCCCTGTCTTGAAGAACAACTGAAAACATGAACTTCTGAGTTTTACCCAACAGACATTATTACGCATTCTTGCACAAATCCCTGCCTTGGAAATAGGACTGGAAAGGTCAAGGGGTGTGTGTGTGTGAACAAGAATGAACCCCTGAGCTTCAGGAAGTTAAGAATGGTATCATGAAAAGATGAGGAGGTTGGATAAAAAAATATAGTAAAAGAATCAGTTTTCTGTCTGCCTAATTTGGTTAGTGTTGCTCTTATGAGGAGCAAGAAGTGGTTTTGTAATTATAACACACATGGAAGAAAGAAGTATAAGTTGTCTACACAAATGGTCATGAGAGGAGGATGGGAATCTGAAAAACACTCTCATGAGAGTCAGAAAAACCCACTGACTATCCACCATATCAGCAAACATAAAACTCATGTTAATAGGGCTATGGATGATTCCTCTGATTGGGAATACTGGGCAATTTTAATTGAAATTCTTGTGATTTGTCTCAAACAAAGAAAGAAGAACAGAAAAATAACGAAGATCAAGATTTACTGCTGTGGAAAAATGATAGTAATGGATCAGAAAACATTAGAATGAGTACTGATTGAATGGGTATCTGCTCTATGGATCCATAGAGAAGGTTGAATCAAGATGAAATGCATGATAGCAGGGTTAATGAGATGAGTTTTAAATTAAGGAGTACAGGGGAAAATTAGAAAGTGATCTGCCTTATTTGCATTAGCTTGTTTTTTTAGTGCAGAGGGAAAAAGGAAAACATGTGAAGCTCTAAAAGCAGATGAAGGTTTGTGCATGGCTGTAGTTTACAGAAAGAGGAAAATGTTAAGTAAGAATATGACAGCAGAAGAATGATTACCAGAGAAAATTTGAAAGTGCAATAAGGAGAAGAAAACTATTAATGTTGATGAGAACAGTAAATATGCAATCAACATAGATAATGAAAGGAATGAGCTGGCCTAGCCTGCACAGTTGAAAAGAAGGTAGATTTGCTAGTTCCTAAAGGAAGTAACTGAACTGCTGAAAGGGAAAAGCAACAAAATGGAGGCATTCAAACTACTGATACAGACCTCAAGGCAGCTAGTACAAGCACAATAAAAATATTAAGGTAATCCTGTCAGGAATAAAAAGCATTGTGGAAAGGTGCCATTGATGAAAGACGTATTTTTCCAACGAAAGAAAGAAATAGTAAGATAGCATTGTGGTTTATTGACATGACAGTACATTAAAACATCCAGTTGGCAGCCAGTCACTAGTGATGTCCCCCTGGGATCAGTGTTGGGCTCAGCCATTTTTAATATATTTACTGATGATCTAGATGGGGGGATTGAGCCTGCCATTAGCAAATTTGCAGACAACACCCAGTGAGATGCGAGTGTTGATCTGCAGGAGGGAAGGAGGGCTCTGAAGAGGGTCCTGGACAGGCTAGAAAGATGGACTGAATCCAACAATATGAGATTCAACAAGACCAAGTGCCAGGACCCGCACTTAGCCACAACAACCCCCTGCAGCACTTCAGCCTGGGGACAGAATGGGCAGACAGTGGCCAGGCAGAAATGGACATGGGGGAGTGCTGACTGACAGATGGCTGAACCCAAGCCACTGTGTGCCCACATGGCCAAGAAGGCTAATGGCATCCTGGCCTGTATCAGGAGCAATGTGGCCAGCAGAAGCAGGGAGGTGATTCTTCCCCTGTACTTGGCACTGGTGATGCCACACCTTGAGTGCTGCATCCAGTTCTGGGACTCTCAACTTAGGAAGGATGTTGAGCTGCTGGAGCGTGTCCAGAGAAAGACAACAGGTGAGGAGTCTGGAACACAAGTCAGCTGAGAGAGCTGGGGATGTTTAGCCTGGAGAAGAGGAGGCTCGAGGGGAACTCACCACTCACTAAAATAACCTTAAAGAAGGCTGTAGCCAGGTGAGGGTCGGTGACTTCTCCCAGGCAACTTGCAGTAAGACAAGAGGACACAGCCTTAAGCTGTGCCAAGGGAGGTTTAGGTTGGAAGATAGGAGGAATTTCTTCACAGAAAGGGTGACTGGAATGGGCTGCTCAGGGAGGTGGTGGAGACACCATCCCTGGAAGTGTTTAGGAAAAGACTGGATGCGGCACTGAGTTCCATGGCCTAGTTGATTAGGTCATAGGCTGATCGATGATCTCAAAAGTCTTTTCCAATCTAGTTGTTTCTGTGATTCTATGAAGAAAGAATAATTCCAGATCTAAATGAATACAACAATTAAGTTTCAATATCAGCAACGCTAATGAGCACAATATCCACGGATGAGGGCTAATTGTGCAAAAGGTACAGAAAGATTTTATCTGATCTAAACTGAAAACAAATCTAAAGCAGTTAAATACTCTCATATATTTCAAGTTATTTACAGCCTTGCTTACCATGTCACTGTGAACTTCAGAATTCAATGGAACAAAGTAAGCCAGGAACAACATCTGAGAAACAGGGAGGAAGGAGCAAAAAAAGCATCATCTAGAATTTGAACAACAACTTTCAAATTTTTAAATGTAGAGAAGAGGTAAAAAGAGTTAAAAATCTAAGAAGGTGCTATTTCAGCAGTTTTGAAGAGAAAACTACTTTTATGTCTGTGCTGAAATTTGAACTGAAGTAGTAATAGCCTTAGTGGCTTAATTAATAAGGTAGAAGATGAAAATACTTTAGAATTATGCTCTCTTTATATTTTAAGAACCTTGCTTAAATGCAAGTTTTGAGTGCATGATACAGTGCTATCAGCAAGGTAATAAATTACGCATGATGACAACCTGCTACCTGCCTCTGAGGAATGACAAAAAACATATGACTATTGCAGTTCTGCTGACTCAAGTTAGAAAGAGATCAGATTTTATGCTGGTACTTCTTCTAAAAAGAATAGTATCTGCATATCATAAGTTTAGTGAATAAGAGCAGATATGAAAAAAAACAAAAAACAAAGAAACAAAGCCCAAACATATTAATACCTCATCAATTGAAGGACAAGATTCTGGCAGGGAGTTATTTCAGCATAAATAGACAGTATATGAAACCTGTTATAAATAACATGTATAATGGGGTCAGTATCCCAATATAAAATTACCTAATCATTTCATTATGTGAGAAATTCAGTTCCCCAGGTTTGCCAAAATCTGTAGCACAATTGGTATAATACACACAATATGACCTTCTTGATGCAAGAAGTTGAAAATGCACCCAGCCAGTAAACAGCGTTAGCTGTGAAGCTTGAATGTTTAACAGAATTATAAAATAGCTACACTACACATACCTGAAATATTTATATGTTTTGGGGGCATTTTTGTCATTATTTGGTACTAACTTCCAAACCTGTGAAAGATGTTTTTCTTTCTGTATGTTTAAAAATTGTCAAAAAAATGTAGACAGAAAGTTCTGAGCAAGTTAAAGAAATAAATTTAAATAAATTGTTTATAATATAAAAATTACAAAAAAATCATGCATAAATTTTAAATAGAATTCAACATAGATATGAGTAACAGGATATGCCACATACATTGATTCTTAATAAACCAATTGAGCAGAAAGATTTCACAGTAAACAAAACATACTGGATATATCAAATACCATACCTAAAGTAACCTGTAACAATAACCATTTGAGATTCCATTGAAAGCACTTAATTTCCACAAAATTTTCCTACGCAAAACAGTTTATTTTGAATTTATTTCAGTTTTTTAAGATGCTTTTGCCAGTTTCTAATGTACCTTGAACTCACAGGTTTTTTGTTTGACATGAAAGATTTTGGCTGGTAGGATGACTCTGACTCACTACTAAGGACTTAAGATTTTTCATATTTTGGCAATGCCAAAAATTAGAGCCCTTGTTATGCAACAAAAGTCACTAAATAATTCCACATTTCCAGAAGCTTATTTTTTAGCTCATTCATTTTAGCCTTTAATATTGGATCTATTTTATCAATTCTTCCCTTTGTGTTTCCACAAAAATATGGCATAAGCTCATGTTATTAAACCAGGAAAATCACTTAGTGAACTGATGTTCAATTTACATAATAGCATGGACAGCCTTGCTGACAGAGCAAAGTCAAAAGTGTAAGTTTCTATTTACTCACTTAAATTACTAGAAAAACTTCTAATTGAAGTACATTTGTGCAACTGGCACATAAAGGACAAAGCACATGCATTTTTATTCTTGCCTCTTAAAGGACCAAAAATAAAGGATGTACCTAAAAACCCATTAATCTATAATCTCCTCAATCTGCCAAGAAATGTATGGTATTATTATCTTTCACCCCATTCCTACTTTCTATAGATACTCTTTCATGAGCATTAGCAATGCCAGTGGCTAAATCAGGAGAGTGTCGATATAATATCCAGTGGACAGAACCCATGATAAGGTCATACTGGTACTGCCTCAACAAGCCATGCTACTTACAGAATTAATAACAGAATCACTGTGCATGTTGCCACGCACATGGAGGTGCTTTGGGAAAGCAGTTTAGAAGCTACAAATGGAATTAACATGCCACCAGAGATCTCATGTTCAAAGGTGCACAAAGGAGAGTCAAAACGTAAAGGTGGATCTTTCTTGAAGTGTTCTTCAACACAACATACGGCACAACACTGTCCTGGGGGGCACATTCATTTTATTACTTATTTTGTCACTAAAAGACACATTGAGAACTACATAGACAGGGCAGGTATTCCTAGAGACAGAAAACGCAAAAGCAGTAAATCAAGTTACACTAGTTCCTCTATCACACTACCAGAATTGTCACTCAGACTTCTTGAAATTCCTACAGTTCATATTGATAAACGTAGGCCTTTTATATAAACAAATTTTTAATTAATTTTTTTTGGTTCATTGCCGAACTTTCCTCTTATAATTTCATTATGTCACAGTGACATCAGACAAGTAAAATCATAAACATGACATTTTTCCAAGTTGAATATTTTGATAAATTGGTTTCATGTATGCAGCAGACTTCAAGTACTTTTTACATGAACTATAGCTTCCCCTGTATTTACATTTATTATTAATTTTTAAAATTAAGTTTATTTCAACTAATTGAGGTTTCTGTTTAAGCTTTACATTCTAAAAGTTTAAACAGATCTTCTATTTCTCCTTCCCTTGTGCTAAGAAAAAACCACAACTCTCAGACAAAATACTTAATTCTAAACACTTGAGTTCATTTCCTTTTCAGCCTTAGTGTTACCGCTAGAAACTGAGTTTCATTACTTTCAAAATTAATGATCCCTAACTAAAGTACCTATGTAATACTTAGAGATCTGTGTGAGAAGTGATGGAAAGGAATGAAGAGCAAGCCATCCTCTCACTCTCTTAAGCTGTGGTCCTGCCAACCAGAAAGGCAGCAGAGCTGTTAGGGGCTAGTGACGATGTGATTTCCAGTCCATGGCGAGCCCAATGGGGATGAGGCCCGGCTATGGGTAGAAAGACTAAAGCACCAACTTTGCTAGCAATTTAGAAATATTTCTGAGGCTGGACTTCTGGTTTTCTTCTCTCTCTTTCAGGGGAAGGACCATGGAGAAAGTTATAATTTTGGGATTTCACTGATCCCAAGCTGATATGATTTAAAACTCTCTGGTTCAAAGACCATTCTGATTCCTTTGGTCAGTGGCTCATTTTAGCAGTGAACTAATGCAGGCCATTTATCAGAACTCTCCATGGCTTTTGAAAACTTGACCACAGGTTTTTCCTCACACATTTTCAGATCTCAGCAGGACACAGAGAGTAGTACCATTGTACCATTTCAGTAGCTTTATCCCTGATGAAGTCGAAGTAGTAGTTGAACTGGCTTAACACAATTAGCCCTAGAGCCTGCTCTTCTGGTTTCAGACGTGGGAGAAGCCTTTCCAAGGCACAGCAAGACAAGCACAACTATGCTGTCTTCAGCTGGCACATCTCTCTGACTCCACCACCATTCAATACGTGTGGAGGCTGACACAAAAAGTACAGGACTTGGTTATGAAGCCTGGGGGAAAGATTAACAGACTAGAGAAAGGGTATAAGTCATACCCTATGTTTAAATTAAAAGCTTTTATGTGCTCTCCATAAAATTCAGAATATTTTATCAAAAAAAAGGAAAAAAAATAAAGAAAAAAACAACACAGACCCCTCCACATCAGCTTGGTCTTGAATATATAATCTATCATCTATAACACTAAATGGACTATTTTACTTCTATCAACACAGGGTTGCAGCATTTCATCCAGTCAGCAAAAACTCAGAAGGGGTCCCCTTAAAATAAAAAACCAAAAGTGATATCCATTTCTTAAGAACACAGTGAGGATCAACAATATGAAGAAACTTTTCAACACCTTCTCAACCCAAACTAAATTCAGTCTCTGTCATTCAGCACTTTACTTAAGTTTTGAGATTACTGCAGAATTTTATTTCTAGGCTCTTACTAACCAAACTGCCTGAACACATTGTATGATGCTATTCAACAGAGTACTACAAAAGATCAACACTCATTTTAAATCCATTTAACTTCACAGACGTCAAAATCAATATATAAGTAAGTAACATTATGCCACATAGTAATTTGCTAAGCAAGTCTTACAGACAGTCAGTGCACAGTTCATTATATCCTTTTTTACTAATCCCTTTTCTAAGGTTTTGACAAAACAGTTAATATAGGAAAAGTTTTCAAGAAGTTATTCTGAAAAACTAGTATTTGTCATTATCTTACTTTTTAATTCATCTACTAACTGCAATAGAGGAAAACCTATGAACTAGAAAGTAACTTTAAAAAGTGGATAAAAAGTGAAATCAAATGACAAAAACTTTGTTACTAGAAAAAAATATTTCTTTAATATACTGAGAGAGCAATAAAAAGGTTTCCTGGAGACCTTTGTAAGTCATATCAAAGAAAGGAGAAAGGATATCCTTGTTTATTTCTTAAGGTATTTCTTACTCATGGTCAATAGGTTTTGAAATGATCCTGTCCTTGCCCTTTCAGAGATATTTCAGCTTTACAGCCTCGAATTCTAAATTTAAGGCTTTCTTGACCAGCAATATAAAGAAGACAAAATTCATTTCAAGGAAAATTATTTTGAAGCTAAAAACAAGGCTTCAGACCTTTTCAGGTCTTGAACAACTGGGTAGTGCTGTCATTCACTTCTTTGCCAGAGAAAAAATGAATGGGACAAATTATTTAATTGGTGCTGATACTGTCGTATTTTCACCATTTCATCTTTTGTAACAGTTTAGATCAACCCTAAAGACACGATGGATTCAGAATAATGTTCAGATCTTGGAGATAGCTTCCAGCTTCTGCTGCCAGATAATAGCATGAGACAGAATGAGACATATTCAGAAAAAGATATTTTGTTTAAATACTTTGTAGAGGGGAAAAAAAAAATCCTTTTTTTTTTCTTTTTCTTTTTTAGCATAGGCCCACAAATGTAGGTGTTAAAAAGCCCTCTAAAAGCAGAAAAGGAACAAGCAAGACTAGACTTTTTATGAAAAAAGCCTTCCATACAAAATACATCTGGCAATGGCCAAGCAGTCAGTTTAAATTTCCTGAAAAATTAATGGTTTCAACTTCAGTCTGTACTTCCAGGGACTGAAAAGCCTTTGTATGCAAGTAATTTTTCATAGTTACGGCTGAATAGGTGTCAGACAAAGAAGCTAGGCTGGAAGGTGCATAAGTTATTAATGACTCTTATGCAAACTACAAAACTATCACAAAAGTAGGCTCCCTTTAATTTCAAAAAAATCCAAAGTACATGGGAAATTTTGCAGCATATTAGAAAAAAAAAAAAAAAAAGAAAAAGAAAAAAAAAAACAAAACAAACCCACACCAAAACACCACACCAACTTGTATTTTTTTTTTTCCTGTGTTCTGACATGTTTGCTTGGGTCTTACAGCAGATTTCAGGATTTCAATTTCTAGACCAGATTTTGACCCACATCTTGTAAAAGATCTGCATTCACTTTTCAGAGGACTTTTTTGAGCTATTGATCCTCAAAGCCTTATCCATATGAACAGACTAAACTTTCCTTTGCTGCTGTTCTTACTTTTAACACCAAGCTCACCAAGCTGTTCAAATTAGAAAAAGGTGTGCACATGTATATGAGATGAATGACTTGACTTCTACAGCAGGCCTGCAACTTCCAAAATTTTTGTTCTGTGTTCTTTCTTCTACATTCCCACGTATTCTTAACATTTTTTTCTGTTTCTTCCTCATGCTTTGACTTTAATGACTATTTTCCAGTAATTTGCTTATACTTGAAAATGCTTTCTTTTTCGCCTGTAAATGATCTCTTTTCAACAGAACCTTTTCTGAGAGCACACTACTTTTAAAAAGTTGATTTTAACCTTCTATATATATGCCACATTTGTTGAAGCTGATTCATTTTCATTCGATTCCCACAGGTTCTGCGGGTCTATTCTGGTACAAAGAATTTGCAAAGGCAATCATTGTGATTGGAAAACTTGGGGCTGAATCAGTCACCCCAATAAAGAATCAGAGTAACAAGTCTTGAAACTAAGTTAACTCTAAGCTTATTCCTGTGACAAATCCACACTCTCAGTACTTAGGCTAGATTCAGTTAGGTATCTGGAAGATATTCCACATGGCATGGGTGTCTTGAAGAAGTACTTCTCCAACTGAAACATCAACTGCACTGCTTATTATATTGCATAAAGGGTAACAGAAATATGTGTCTACTGCAGTAATGTATGACTACGGGGTAGGGCATTAGGCTGAGCAAGAAGTAGAACAATGTTAATTGGAAAAAAGATAATGTTTTCAGAAAGAAGTGTGTTTTGCAGGCTGGTTGGACATTCACAGAACAGCAGTGAGTTAAATCTCAGCTGTCTCTGTAGCTGTGACCCTTCCATTGTGCCAGCATTGGAATAAACATTGAAATTAAATGTATTTTGTATGTAAATACTCTGTTCAATGCTTCACAGTATATTTCAACAATCAAAGCTTTTTTCTTTAAGTACTTTCTTGACAGCTGCACCAGCTCTGAAGCATTAAGCTATTCCCATGATCTGCCAACATCTTTTTAACAAAAATCTACCAAAACACCACTATTAAAGAGTGTGAGATACCACCTTCTGAAAGCAGGAGCTTCCTCACATTAGAGAACACTTCTACATCAGCTGCATCCTGAACCTGCAGTTATCAAAGTTGGATTGGTTATATTTCACCAGTGCCAAGTCAGTGAAGACTGACACAAAGACAGCAGCAAGCACCTCAGCTGTATCTCTGTCTGATGTAATTTTCCCATCCTTTTAGCAACAGACCCACATTTTCCTAATTTAGTCCTCATTAGTGTTACTAATATAGGGTAGAAGCTCTGCTTGATATCTTGACAAGCCTCAATCACTGTTTAGTGTTGCTCTTCCTAAAATCTTCCTGCATATCCAGACAATCTTCCTAAATCCCTCTTTGAATGCTGTCCTTTTTTCCATCTTCCCTATTCTGACTTTTGTAGAATACATTTCAATTCTATAAAGAGAACTTAGGGAGGAAGAAGAAAAAAAAAATGAGGGAATGCTTTTGACCATGTGAGCAGAGGAATATCATTGGTGCATCCAGACATAGGCCCACTTTATGGGACAGAATCTTCCTGTGCAGCCATTGATCCTGAAGGCATTACACTGTGCACTATCAATAACCATTACACCTCATGAGACTTGACAGGTGGGTATCTCAATTTTATGTCTCTATCCTGTAAGATCATATTTTTGCCGCAAACAGGGCTCTCCAGTAGTACAAGCAATTATATTTTAAAATCAACTTTCAAAAGGTAGGATAAATCTTCATTTTTTTTTTTTATCATTCAGTGTTACTACAGGTAGGCAATCTAAACAGAGTCCACAATTAATTACTGATAACAAAACACAGTTTGCTTCTGGAAAAACAGCTGCATCCGCCTTTTTTAACCTGCCATATAGACTTCGCATGAACAAATAAATGTTCTTTAATGTGTATCTAGAGCCTCAGAGACTCCTAAAGGACTCAGTGCCATACACATATTCACCCATGTAACCACAGGTCACAAGAAAGGAGCACTTAATCATTTGTTGGAGAACTAACACAAGAAGTAATTCTCTGGTGAGTTCACTTGTTTGGCCAGATGACAGATATTTTGGTTTTTCTAGTTGTCTTACTGGCTAAACCTACTTTATCTCTTAGATTTGTCAGTAGAAGATATTCCAGACAGATTTCCCCCCAAGACCCTAGCCAGAAACATTATCTTTTTTTTTTTTTTTCCAACATAAGGAAATGATTAATAATACCTTTACCAAGCTTTTAGTTCTTCTAAATTTATGTTATCTTTCATGATAATTTTTTGGTAATTTAGACTGAATCTTTGTCCTGAATCTTTGTCCCTTCTGACAAAAGAAAACATAGTCTGGTATTTCTTTTGCCAGAGAAGATCACAAAAGGTGTGAGCTTTCTCCTTCTTTTCCTAACTCCGCTAATTTTGCCCTTGCACAGGCACTAATTTACCAGTAAATAATTCTGTCAGTTTTATTCAGTTGCAATACTGTGGCTCTTTACTGTTTGACAGGAGTTGTACTATTTTGCTGCTGTACAGTTTTTCCTTCACACAACATTTGCATTATATTTATTACACATTCTCCACCACAAGCAGAGCATCACAGCCTCATATCTTTGGGTGCATTATGCTCAGTCATATAAACAAGAGCTACATATTCATCTCCACTCTATTTCTCTAGAGCTCTGCCCTCTTTGCCCTTAGCAAATACAGAGTCTATGTTTATATATACGGCAATACAGGTATCACATACAAAAACATATTAATATATTTCTGGACTCAAGCCTGACAACAAGTATATTAGAAACTGAAGGTGTCAAATCACAAGAGTTTTGTTATGGGCTCAGGCAACTTTATCATATAGGGAAAGGAATAAACAGAGACAGCAGAACAAAGTGACGGTTACCATTGAAATTTTTATTTGTACAGCACCAAACTGTCCCTGATTCCTTGTAGACTTTTTAGGTCTAATGCCTTGGATACCCTGAAACTCTGTATAGAAGCCATTTCAGAAGCACTGTCAGTGTTACTGGTGCTCATATCAGCACTGGAAATATTCTCAAAAGGGCTTCGGACAGGAGCATGAGGAAGAGGGAACTTGGAGAATGAGAAGTGAAAGATTTTCAATGGCAGAAAGTGCTCATTTAAAAGAAAGGGAGAGAATGCAAACAACTATTGCACTTACCATTTAATGGAGAAACTTGTTTTCCAGACAACATTCAGCCAACAGCAGACTGACTCTAACCTATATAATACAATATTCCTGTGGACCATTCCAGAATAGGGGCATGTTTACATCATGACATTCAAGTTTCTGTACCAAAGGCTGTGACATACTTGGGATGAAAGCCACACTTGGAGTAATCACAACAAAGCCATTATTTCACATATTGTTCTGAGTAAATCTGAGCCAGCAGACAGGGGAATGTAAATGCTATCCTAGAGGAGCTTTTCTGTGCAGTCATTGACAAAGCAAGCAAACACAAACCCTAATCTGTATCAGAAAAATATATATTACGTACATTTGGGGGCTTCTGCTACTTTTCCCCTTAAAGAAAGCAGAGAGGGCTTATATATGTATCACAGCATGGATTGTACTGACTTGAGCAGGATGCAGAAGTCTTAATTTCTCAGTCATCAGGACAGTTGGAGAGCCTGACACCTCCTGATGCATTTTACAGTGTCTGAGGAAACAGTCTGACCTCCTGAAAAAAACAGTGGCTTAGGAAGACTTCACAGAAACAATTACTCATAAAGAATCCCTTTACTCTTTTTTCAAAGCAAACAGGCAACATCCCACCAAGAAAAACCCCACCATGGCATATCAAAGGGATCAAATTATGAGAAGGAGTAACAGAAATTGTAATAGCGTAAAGTGTTCCACTAAAGCCTTGCAAAAATGTATTGAAGGAAGCTTCACCTACCTTTTCCTATCCACGGGTGGTGAGAGAAGAAAACATGCATGTCTACTATGAAATGCTGTTTTGCTCATCAAAGTGAAAGACAGAATAGTGTTCACCTACATACTGTGGAGGGTTGACTGTGGCTGACAGCTGGTGCCCACCAAGCCCAGTCTAGCACTCCCTCTCCTCAACTGGACAGGGGAAAAAATATAACGAAAGGCTTCTGGGTCAAGATAAGGACAAGGTGAGATCATCACCAATTACTGTCACAGGCAAAACAGACTTGATTGGGAGAAACTAATTGAATTTATTAACAATGAGACCAGAGTAAGGTAAAATAAAAATAAAATAAAATAAAACTAAATCTAAAAAACAACTTTCCCCACCTCCCCTTTCTTCACAGGCTCAATTTCACTCCCAGTATTTGTTACCTCCTCCACTCCAGTGGCACTGGAGGACGTGAAATGGGGGTTGCAGTTCATCACAAGACTTTTAGCTGCTCCTTCCTCCTCAGGGGGAGGACCCCCCCTGCAGTCTTCCCCTCCTCCAGGGTGGGGTGGGGTCCCTCCCGGGTGGGGGGAGCTCCCTCCCTTCCCATGGGTCCCTCCCCTCCCATCAGAGACAGTCCTCCATGAATATCTCTGAATTCTTCCCATAGGCTGCAGTTCTTCATTGACCGCTCCAGTGTGGGTCCCTTCCAAGAGGTCACAAGTCCTGCCAGCAAACCTGCTCCAGAGTGGGCTCCTCTATCCATGTGTCCACCAGGTCCTGCTGGGAGACTGCTCCAGCATGGGCTTTCTGTGGGGAGACAAACTCCTTTGGACTTCCACCTGCTGTGGCATGGGGACCACCGTGGGCTGCAGGGGGATCTCTGCTCCACCATGGACCTCCATGGGCTGCAGGCACAGCCTGACTCCCCATGGTCTGCACCACAGACTGCAGGAGATTCCCCTCTCTGGAGCCTGGAGCATGTCCTGCCCCTCCTTCTGCACTGACTTTGGTGTCTGAAGAGTTGGTTTTTTCTCACATATTGTCACTCCGCTCTCATCTGGCTGCAGTTGCTGTTGTGCAGCAATTTTTCACCCCCTTCTTACACGTGTTGTACCTACAGAGGCACGTCCACTACCCCGATGGGTTTGGCCCTGGCCAGCAGTGGGTCTGGTCTGGAGCCGGCTCGTATTGGCTATGTTGGACATGGGTGAATCTTCTGGCAGCTTCTCACAGAAGCCACCCCAGTAGCCCCCTGGCTACCAAAACCTTGCCTCACAAACCCAACAGTCACATTTAGCCACACCATGACCTTTCTATAGCTCAGAGAAAAGCAATGCTGGTTTCGCATATTTTCTTCTGAAACTTTGGCAGCTCTGCTTGGTTGAGGATTTTATTAAGCTGTAAAGTACTTCCTCTAATCAGAATGAGGAATACTGTTGACAGTGGACTTAGTTTTATGAGGAAACATTTAAAAAGCCATCCTGACATTCAAAAGACATAAATGTTAGTACAAATTGAACTGCAGCACTCTGCGCTTCTGATTCATTTTCTGAGGTACTCTGAGACGATTTGCCTGGGGAAATGAAGCAATAATGTTTGAAGGCTTGATTTTTCAGAGATTTTAAGACATACAGCTCCAGATGTTGTCATAGAAATCTACGGTACTCACTGATTCTGAAAATTGGGCTGTGGATCTATGAAGCCTTACCCTGTGTTTGTCTGAAGGGTACATAGTAGAAGACAAAAAGTAAATACAGTATTTTCAAAATAAACCTTGCCTTGCTTCTCCTTGGAGTGTAAAATTACACATGAGTGTTACAGCTGAAATGAAAACTTGAGGAAATAAATTTTTCTAAGCTTTCTTTTCGTTTCTGTCTGTTCACAGAACCGGCCTTGACTTATCCTTCAGACATAAGGAAAAAGTCTTCAATTAGTGTAAGAATTCTAAACCTTATAAGCAGTTGCTCTGGAAATGTAAGACTTGACTGTGGCCGTGCAGTTACTCTAACCTGAGCTATCTAAGCTCCCTACTCTGGCAGAACCTTGTCTTGCTTTGACAAACTGCAGTATTCTATAAGCATTGTGTCCTGTATGCACCAAAGAACATGCAGGTATAAATCTTTTATTATATACAGTGCAAATAGACTCACAGCCAAGGGTATTCTTGCTACTAAAAAGTATGTCTACATATCTACCTTTGCTTTCAAAGTATCATTGATAGGCAAAACACATTCAATCTACATTTTCATCACAAAAACAAAGTTTCCTTCTAAGCACATGAAAAACTAAGTGATTTTCATTCTACAAATGGATGAGGAGTTTCCTTGAGCTGGATACTAAAAGTTTTTTTCTTTGACTCACAGTGAGTAATAATGCTTTGCAGAGTTCTGACACCCTCTGTGTCTTGGTAGGTCCATTCAAGACTGCTATAGAAATCTGTCAGCATTTCCATTTAAGCCTCTCTTTTCAAAAGTCTCAAGTCGGTGAAAGAGTTCTCATTATTGCTCTCTTTTAAGCAAGTAGATCTTCATAAATCAGACCTCTTGTATCTTAATCTCCTTTTAAGTGTTCTTTGCCAGTACAATACTAATTTGAGTACATCTTCATTTTCTGCTCTGCCTCAGTCAACTGTGTGGTGTCTCTGTATAGATATTCTGTGTAGATACCAGAACCAGAGCAGACCAGCCTACTGAGGGGTACAGTTTGCTACCTTTCCTGACAGCAGCCTCCAGCCTAAGCAAAAGAAATACCACAATGAACAGCTACAGAATGATAGACTTTCAAGCGGCTTTGCACATTCAGTCACAATTGGCCTGCCCTGTTACCTGGATGATAAAATTCTATCGTAGATTTTTCCTCTTCCAAAGTGCGCCTTCCTTGGCACATGCTTCTAACAAATGGAAATTTGTACTCTTTTAATCCATATTCAGTTTTTTTAAAAACATCCTTTTATATGTAAAAATCCAGAAGTCAAAATAAAAACACTCACTCCCCTCAGCTGGGTTTTTCATCAGACTCTAAACAACCTATTTTTTTCAAATACTTTGCAGATAGAGTAGATATACTTATAGCTCCACTTCCAAACTCTGGATACTGGGATGGGACAGGACGGGACGGGATGGGACGGGGTGGTGTGGAATGGAATGGAATGGAATGGAATGGAATGGAATGGAATAGAATAGAATAGAATAGAATAGAATAGAATAGAATAGAATAGAATAGAATAGAATAGAATAGAATAGAATAGAATAGAATAGAATAGAATAGAATGTTCTTTAGTTGGAAAGGCCCTGCAACAATCATCTAGTCTTGACCATGTAAGGGCTGACCAAGTTGAAGCATGATGCTAAGGATATTGTCCAAATGCTCCTTAAACACTGACAGGCTGGGGGCATGGACCAGCTTTCTAGGATGACTGTCCCAGAGTTTGACAACCATCTCAGTAAAGAGATGCTTCCAAATGTCCAGTCAAAATCTCCCATGGAAGGCTAAAAATCTGAGGGTTGCAAGTCCTTCAAAACTCTTACAGTGTGGCATGTCTGAGGAGTGGTCAGGATGGGAAGATAGTGGACATCTCTGAGACCTTATATAGCTCAAATGCACACTTCCCTGTAAAAAAAGAATTTGTCTCCATATATACTGCATGGCACAGATAATAAGCTGCTGAAAATATTAAAAGATAATACAATGTTTAAAAAGTGCCATTTAGGATTTTTAAATCCTACTTTTATTTCCCTAAGCTTTGATTTAAAACCAGAAACAAAGAAAACTTGGAGAAGGAAAATTAAAAAAAGGTGTGATGATTTAAGAATCAACAAAAATAAGATTCCAATTACAATACTTTTGTTGGCAGGCAATTACTGTCAGATATCATCAATATTTAAGAGAAGAAAATTATGCTTTAAGAGAGAATGTCTGCTTAATTTCCTGCTTTTTGCTTAATGATGAGTCTCCTCTTCCCTTTAGTTTCTTCTAATTACAACATCTGCAGTAGGACACAGTAAATTATCATTTTATTTCATTTGCTCTTATGACATTTGAGGTCAAATCCAACAAAACCTCAGGCTCTGTCCTAGAATGAAATTAAAATTTAAATGCTTTGGAGAAACTGTGCCTCAAAGACAGGTCTCTCTTTAGCATTGATATTGACTGAATTATTTTTTTCTTGACTTAAACTATATGTATCCAAACTGAAAAAGGGAAAAAAAATTGCCCTCCTGTTATTCAATCCAATCCTCGTAAATTCAAACACTAGAAATAACTCTCATATTTTTGTTTGTTGACATGTTGGAGAAAATCAGAACTAAACTTCTTTGAACTAAAAAGCACAAACAAAAAAAATATTCTAGATTGAAATGTACCTATAGCTTTTCTTCTCTATTTAAAGGTCATAAAACTAATTTTTCTTCTAAAAACTGTTATTTTTTGTAAGTATATCTGTTTCCAAGTGTCTAATAATTGTAAATATTAAAAGAAAAAATATTAATACATTTTAATTGCCAATTGAACATACAGAAGTGTTAGTGTACTTTTAAACATTTACAATCTGTATGCTGCAACATATTTCAGCTCCTACAATAACAGCTCTTTGGTTTAATGTGTGCTTCATGAATGTAAAAAGGATGGCACACAGCACTAGGATATCAACTGCCTACTTGCAGAATGATTAATTTAAGATAAATAGATGCCTGGCTTCAGCTACACTGATTGTATTTCCTATCCCAAGCTACAGAATCAGTGTTTCCACTCAGATGTTGTAAAACATATGCAGGAATCATTCTTTTCCACTCACAAACCAGAGTGCATCACAGATTTAATCTTGCTCTTCTGCACTCTGTGGCTGAATTTAATTTTACTTCTGCCATCAGCCTAATAGACAAAAAATGTTTCCTATTTATTTTAATACATAAACTTTAAACTCATGTTATTCTGATTTCACCCCACTTCAATTTCTTGGTTTGATGGCAAATAACAAAAAGCTTAAGTCTGCCTACAAGTACATAATAGAATCACTTGGAAGAAATTAAAAAAAAAAAAAAAATTACAACATACCTAACTGTAAAAATAGTTGATTTCATAATGATCGTGGGATTTACCAGACAAGAAAAACACATAAAGATACAGAAAAAGAAATCTCACTTTTTTTTTCAGTGCTGCAAACCTATTTATTTGTTTGTATTAGTCTTCTTATTTGCAAGACTATTTATTGTAAAATGCATTTTTTAAAAAGACTCCTAGAAAAATGAATGGCTCAGTCTTATGAGATTGCACATCCCTAAAACCCCTACCCTCGGGTTTAAAGCAAACAGCATCTCCCACTCCACTCACTGGTGTCTGCATCTGTTTTCCTCTTTTTGAAACCACTATCCTACTCCCAATAAAAAATTACTTCCCTCAGCGAGCCAGGATGGAATACAATCTTTCTCAGGCACCATCCACTGCCTGTCTGGAGGAACAGGGTTGGATGGAGTGTAGTGACCTACAGTGAACATAAAGGAATAGGAGGCTAGGAAGGGGCAGTTGAGTGTCTGGCTTAGACTGAACCTGGGGGAGAGGAAGGATGGGTGTTCACTTAGTGGTTTGATTGCTAATGATCCTCAGCATGTCTTAGAGCAAGTTCTTCTAAAGCACCGATTAGTAACCCTGTTCTCAAGCATTTTGTACAACTAGAGATGAGTCACAGAATTAAAAAAAAAATCAGACTGACCTTAAATTGGAGCAGCTTTTCATATCAGTCAATATGCAATAAGTCAGATAAGCATCCCTTGAGTTGGATGAAAAGAAAAAAAATATCTGTGTGCATTGTAGTATTCAATTCCTTTTGTATTATGCATACTAATAACTAACTTCAACATTTTTATTTCCTCTATGTAAACATTTAAAGCAGATGTAAATTATTCAAGGGAACAGCCTGGAAATTTGTCTACCCCATCACAGAAAAGATAGAAATAAATATGTGAATATTAGGAACTACCTAAGAGATGAGAGATTATTTCACTCCTCATTCCCATTTATTTTCTTCCCAGCTGTATTCCAGTCAGGGGACCAATTAGTGCTGCACAGTGATCTTGAGTTCTATGCATTTGTCCACAAGAATCAACCTGCAATTACTATACCATTTCATATAAGCTACCAGCATCTAGCAGATGATGACAACTTAACTGAAACTGCTTCTTTAATTGCAAAATACATTTAATAAACACAGCAGTTTTTAATTATGAGCATGACTTTATTGCTTCTAGTGTTTTGGGTTTTGTTTGGGTTTTTTTGTTTGTTTGGTTGGGTTGGGGTTTTTTTGTTTTGTTTTTTGGTTTGGTTTGGTTTGGTTTGTTTTTTTTTTAATAGTGGAAGCTTGCATCTGGAAAACACCAGAAGGTTATGTTGTGTCTGTTGTAAATCCCTGACAGTAAATGGTGTGAGGAGCAGCTCTTGCCTTTACCCTGCGACACTCTCTGTCTGAATGACTTGAAAAGATTCCTGGTATGCTACTCTGTCTTAAAAGGTTGGATATTCTTCTGCTATATCACGGCTTACAAGGAATCCATAAAAGTTCCCAACTTACGTCCTCAGGTAGAAGCAGGCTCCTTTCCCAACTCCAGACTAATCCAAATCCCTTAGGGTGTCTCCTTACTGCTTTTCTCCTGCCTGACACCAGCTAAGAGTTGCAGCCTGTGTACAGGAGATTCACATACACTCAGAGGAGGTGTATTCCCAGTGCCATGGTTTAACCCCAGCCAGCAGCTCAGCTTCATGCAGCTCCTCGCTCCCTCCCCCATGGCAGGATAGGAGAGAGACTTGTAAGGGTAGAAGTGAAAAAACTCATTGGTTGAAATAAAATCAAGTCAGTAGGGAAAGCAAAAGCCACCCACACAAGCAAAGCAGAATGAGGAATTCATTCACTCTTCCCATGGGCAGGCAGGGGCTCAGCCACATCCAGGAAAACAAGGCTCCGTCACATGTTATGGTGATTTGGGAAGACAAATGCAGTAACTCCAAAGGTTGTCCCCTTCCTTCTTCCTCCCCCAGCTTTATATGCTGACCATGACACCATATGGTATGGCATATCCCTTTGGTCAGTTGGGGTCAGCTGTCCTGGCTGTGTCCCCTCCCAGCTTCCCATGAACCCCCAGCCCACTCACTCGAGGGGTGGGGTGAGAGACAGGAGAGACCTTAGCTCTGTTCAGGCTCCACTTAGCAGTAACTAAAATAGCCATGAATGATCAACTGTTCTTAGCACAAACACAAAATGCTTCCCCATATTCACCACTGTGAACAAACTCTATCCCAGCCTAACCGTCAGAATGTTTTGCACATGCAGATTAGCTGCCTGAAAATGCAAAAATGCCCACTACAATGGCACAGCAGCAGCACCCCATATCATTTCATGTGTTACACAGGTGCCAGTATGCCAGATTAAAGGACAGGTAATAATACTCTGATCTAAGTTATATCAGTAAGGTGCAAGCCACACTCTCCAAATTGAAGAGATAGTCATAATATTCTTGAAAAACAGCTGTGACATGCACAGAGCTACGAGGTTATAAAAGTGGAAGAAGCAACATGAGATTCTGGACATGTGTTTTCTATCTAGACATAAGTTTATATCCTAAGAACCCAATGACTACCAAATATTACATGTTTAGGTGTCTAGACCATTTGGCACAAAGAACTTTCCATATCCATAATATTAAACAGTCTGTTTATTCAGCAATTATGCTTTTAAGTGACAAGTGAGTCCCTGTTTCGTGTCTTGCTGGAAAGGGAAAATATATAAAACATCACAACCACATTTCAATCCCTCAGACTTCATCAATATTAAGGCAGATACACTGCTGGTTAGGCCATAGAAAAATTATGAACTGAGGAATTGTATCTCAAACAAAAAGACAAATTATTTTTATGACATAGCAAATACGAAGCTACCCTAAAACCATATGCAAGTTAAAACAAAAAATGTAAAATTCAACATTCAGATGACTGACGCTCATATATTAAAGTATGGCCTGCATGAGATTTCCTTCATGGCGTACATTTAAAAAGTAATTATTCAGAAATATGTGCTTTAATTTAATTTCCTTAGGTAATATGGAGGAGAAATCATATTAAAAAATAAAAATATAAAACCCACCATAGAATATAGCGATAGAAATATCTCCTGGTGCAGCTCCATTTCACTTAACTTCATCAAATGGGATCTAATGCACCAAATTGTCCTCAAAAGTTTAAACCTGAAAGGAGGTTTAAGATAATTAAACAAGTCTTAAAACATCTTTTGGGGCATCAAGAAAATATCGAATACAGTTTTCTGCAGTTTAATGATACACCTTGACATTGTATGTCCATATACATGGGAGATTTTTAAATCTCTTACTGTACAAGCTTGAAAGTGAAATTGCATTTAGGTTGTAACACTTGCATGCAATTTTGTAACTTGGTTAATTTTAAGCTACATGCAAAAGAAATGTTTCAGACTTTGTTTTAAAACATATTTGCATAGATCTGATTTTAAAGTAGGAGATAATTAGTCCTTAAAAAGAAATTATGGTAAATGGTGTAAGTAGAAAAGAGGATTATATCAAAACCAATGATTTTGTGCATTGACTATGTGCTTCTAAGTAATAATTTAACTTTTATTTGTGTCAGTAAAGCTATTGATTCAGGTAATGTTTTCAAGGCTGAATCTTATTTTCAAAAACTACAGTAAGATAGTATCCTGAAAACTAGGCATAGAGAGTGCACGACAACCCCCTGTTACAGAAATACCCTTTTCTGAAGCAGGAAGTCAAATCCTGTGGCAGTGGAAGTGGATGGAGCTCTTCCACTGATGAGCAGAAAAAGGAAGCAGGAAGATGCAGAACCCATATGGGGCACAAAGCAGTTCTTGCTGTTGTTGTCTGTATTATGATTTCTATGCATAATACTTCATTAATTCTTGTACTCTTCCTTCTGCTGCGTGAGGTAGCAGGACCCTGTACCTGCCAGTCTGCAGAAAGCAAAAAGGCTCTCTCAGAGACACAGAGAACCCAAGCCTGTGTATTGCACAGTTAACCAGCTCTGTGATTAGTCCTGTTCCCAGTTTTCCACCAGCATGAGCAACACAGAGGTCTCTAAACAGCTCACCTCTCAGGCAAGCCTGAAGCATGTGCCTGCACTGAATTTCAAACTCAGTCTGTTTTTACCCATTACTGTTTCCATGAAAAGCATTCTTGCCATACAAGCTGACTTCAGCAGCCTGCTGCTATTGATAACCTTTAATGTTTAGGACACAAAGAAGAAACATTTACTTCCAGATTTCCAAGGCTCTAATTAGAGACGACCTGGGAATGCAACACTGAAAAAATGAGATGTTTCTGGGTATCCGCTTTTCATCACAAACTGCCGAGTCACATTTAGCTCTCATTTACAAGTGTGCTACATAAATGATTCATTGAGATTGTCTATATATAAATAATTATTGAACTTTTGTTTTCAAAACCAAGTTTTCTCCACCCCCCAAACCACGTATATCCCAAATACATGATCCTGAGCTATGACTGGTCTCTTGGATCACAGCAGCCAACAAGTTTTCTTGATAAATCTGATTTCAGTTTTTGATTGCGAAACAACCCAAACAAACCCTGAAAGCTATTTGCATTGAAAACTATTTATACCTCATTCTGTTTCAAGTAGAAACTCACAGGAGAATGTCCTTAGCAGCGATGGTTCAGTGCAGTACTCAGAGGCAAACCATGGGATAAAGCCATAAGCTATAATCCATGATCACACTGCAGCTCCCCTCCTGTGAAGCCTTAGGAAAAGGCTTTTGAAGAGCAATTCACATATCCTGATTCTTTGTTTAAAAGAGTCTCTGCAAAGACCAGAATACCTCAGCACCCTGTGTGGTGTGTCAGTATAATCATGCTATATCCACATAAGCTGAACAGAGTTTATGTTTGATTATAGTTATATCTGAAATGCATTAAAACTGTGGCTTGCAGCCTGAGTCCATGCCATGCATTCATATCATCTCTGCCTATGTGTGTGGCAATAGATACATCTCAATTCCAGTAACTGACATTTAGACACCTGCTGAACATGGGAAGAATGCCTGAGCCTCAAAGCCCATTGCTGCTGTGAATAAAAGACCATTTGCCATCTCAGAAATTAGCTGCTTTTGAAGACAGCACGTCCAGATGCAATGACATCTGTAGCTGTTGAGCCCACATGAAAAGCAGCAAAGGAACCAAGGGCAAGTATTTTTTTCTGTGGTATTTGATCCAGTTTTCCAAGTTATCAGAGCTTAAAGAAATGTGTACATGTAGGAAAAAAAAAAATCTAAAATCTCAGATGATTACTAAAAGACAGATTTAGTGAAGTTAAAATGAAACAGAACAAAAATCCCAAGCCCTACACAAAGTATTAAGTACCTAAAACAGAATTTAGATTTTAAGCCTTTCAGCTAGAGGAAGTCCAAAATCTCATGATCAGTCTTAAGCCTGGAGATATCAAAAATGTGTTTGAACTTCAAGATTGTCTAAGAGCATTGCCAAGAGTTCTGAACACGCCCAGGACTCCCTGTCAGCCAGCACTGACCCTTTGGCTGAGCTCCCCTTGTTTGCCAAACCATTGCTTGAAAGTGCCTGGAAACGTAGGCTTGGTGGGAGCACGATAAATGCACAGAAACATAGTCTCATAGAATCAGAATGGCCTGGGTCAGAAGGAACATTAAACATCATCTAGTTCCAATGCCTTGGACAGGGTCACCTTTCAGTAGACCAGGTGGCTCAGAGTTCCATCCAGCCTGCCCTTGAAACATGACTACACTTTGGCATTCAGAAAAGCAGGAAGGGAAGTAAAGCTTTTATGGATTTCCATGGTTTAAAAACTTGCCAGAAATTGTGAGCAGTTTGTTTTGTGACCTTCTAACTGACCAAATCCCAAACCTAATCTACAGCTTCCCATAAGTGCTGTAAGCATCACGTAGGTGTTTGTATATTAAGATTTTTTTCACCTTTTTTTTTTTTTTCACAGTCTTAGGAACACTGTGAAAATGGGAAAACTAGATGATGATTGCTGAATTTCTTCATCTCTAAAAGCACACATGTACCTACTTCACAGAGGCACTGCAGGAATGCATTACTTAAAGCATCATGAACAGGCAAGAACAGTATAAATGACAAGTACTGTTACTACTACTAGTAGCAATAATAATAATACTTGACATTAGTATAGTGCCTTTCATCTGAGAATCACAAAGCACTTTACAAAAATCAATTATAAAGATGCTGTGAGGTGGATAAGTATAATCTACTTTTTATAGATGATGAAACACAGGCTCATATCTGTTAATTGAATTGCTGAAGTTATCCAGGAGGCAGGCATAGAACCACGATAGATAGTGCACATAAGACCTCCTCTGTCATCTCCAACTACCAGGAATTTTTCTTTCCAATCTGTCACCTATTTGCTCTCACTTATCATTTTTGTGAGCTGTCTTCAACAAGTAGTTTTCATTACCTTTCCTATCGTTATAAATGATAGAATTAAGGATATGACGCTAGAAAATATACCCCTGTCCTTTCATTTCCAGGATAGGTGTCATGTAGCATTACATGAACAATCTGTTTACATGTTGTAATGCCTATTAATATTTACTCTCTTTTTTTTTTTTTTTACTGTTTTGGCGAAGAAATAAAGTATAGCCTATCACAACAACAAAAAAAATCTGGTAGATTTTACAAAATCATTCACTTATTCTCATGCAAACACTACATAATCTAACTACTTTCTCTTTTGCCCACTGATTAAGAGAGACTAGATTTTTTTCAAATAACATAAATCGTCACATATGCCTATATGGTCAGGGACATTCTCCTGCTACCCCTCTATATGATCTCACCCAGCAAGCTTCTCAAAGAACCTCCCTGTTAAATGCACCTGCACAAGTGAATTCCACCTGCAACTGCAACTTCTGAGTTCAAGCACAGCCCCAGGCTGAGGGACCTGTGCTGAAAGGCCCCAGCCTGGAACTGCACCTCACCTTGTAAACTCAAAACAGTTGATTTAAGACTGACTACTCACAATAACTATTTTGAATAATAAATAACATTATCAGTGGCCTGCCATTTTTAGATTATTCTGAGCTTAATACATGTGACTAACACCCAAGTTCTGCCAGAATTTTCTCCTTTATTAAGGTTGATGTATTTTTTTTTTTTTCCAAAAGTCAAGTACCAGCTAGACATTTAGGCACACAGGAAGTTTCACTGATTGGAAAAGGAAGAAATCTCATTAAAATTTTCAGAGCCAAGATATGTCAAGTGAAGTACAGATATGCTACCACTGGACCCAGGCAAAAATTACTGACACTGTTCTCATAATATTAACGTGATAAATTTTTTGTCTTGTTAAAATTAACATAAGATGAATGTATAGAAATGTAATATACATTTTTAATTTAGACATAAATTTCCCCACACACATTCCTTTCCTCTCCAGAAAAAGTATCACATTTTATCAGGAGAATAGTAGATCACATCTTCTCTAGCTTTAGTGAAAATACGCTTTCCTCTATTTTTATATCTTGTAAAGACATCAGCAGCGTTTAGATATTAGCTTAGAAACTGGATCATGTTAAGTGCCTACATGCACATTAAACTCCCCTGACATCAGGCAGTGTCCCTTTACTTTCTGCAAGCAGTTCATAAACAGGAAGCAAACGGCCCCCTCCATTTGCCTCTTACTTTCCTTCAAGATCAATGGAGGAGCTTCCCAGCTACTGCTGCTGCTGCATCATGCAGTCCTGTCTGCACAGGTGCTTTTGGATGAAGGGGAGGTCTTTGCCTCCTTGTGCCCTCCTTTCCTGACCTTCTGCTCTTTGCCCTTCTCCTCTGCTCTGCCAGTCACTCCCCGTGGGTGTACGCTCTGCACCGACCCATCGCGCAGCAAGCGCTAAGAGCAAAGCACATTGGAGCTTCCCAAGAGCAACCAGGGAGACATATGGACACAAGGAAATAATTCCTTCATACTGCATTCATTGGAACCATCCTTTTCTTCTGACTTTCCCTTTTCCATGCTTGCTGAATGTATTTTTACTATATTACTGCATAAATACAGAGGGAAAGGCAGGTGGCCAAATGTCCACAAGATTTCTCGTATTCTGTGAAAACACTACATCTCCTACTCCTGTCCTCAGGCTGCAGTAAGGAAAGCTGAAGTCAAAATTAGGTTCAAAGCTCTTTCTGCCATAGAACATCCAGCAACTTTAATTCAAGCTGACTTAGCATGGGAAGCGTACATGTGAAAAAGACATTGTTCTCGCTTCGTGAGAGAACACAGCAACCCTATTTCAACAATCGGCCAAAAGAACTTGGCCTCAATTTTGAGCCTTCATTCTTTTGAGCCTTTTCAGACTGCCATCATTTTGAGCCTTCCTTCTTTTGAGAGAATAATAATAAAAAAAGTTGTTACAAAAACCTCTTTATTGAGGATAGAGAGAAATAGTCAGTTATTGGTCACAAAAACTCTCAATAAATTATTTAACCAACCTCTGCAATGTGTTAGGCTTGTTCAGTTTTCAAAAATGACAAAATATTAGCAAAGATACAGCAGTCTTTAAAAGCACTATAATGGATAGTGTTTGGTGTGCTAACTCTTACACATAACCTTTCACCCCAATCATTTTCCCTACATATTTATTTTTAATGTATAATGATACCAACTGCCCAAACACACACGCTTTAATAGCCCAACTATCCAGAGTAAAAACTCACATCACTTAAAATATCCTGCATAATCCAAATTTTTCCATGAACCTTCCAATTCTCTCACATTTACATGCACATAAATCTTTGAAATCAACTTGTATTAATTTTATACATTTCTAAATTTAAAAAGACGCAGTTCTGCTGTTGATTCTGAACATTGGATTACAGCTTCTAACCTTTCTGTAGGAGAAATCTAATTATACATCAGATCACATTCAAAACACAAGCCCCATTTAGCTTCCTTTAAAGGCATTTCAGCCTTAATATCTCAGCCCAAAAGATCATTTAAAATTAACTTAGCTATACAACCACTTATTTTAACCTTGTTTGCTGAACCTGATAGAAACTCAGTAATCTCCAATTACCACTTTCTAACACAGATAATATAATGACCCAAAAGTAATGACTGAATTTCTGTTTCAGAACATAATTATAGGATTGCAAATGTATTTTTTCTGCACGAAAATAAAAAATGCTGCTAAAAATTGTATTATATTCTTTATAGAGGTATTTGAAGCATTCCTCATTTGCCATTGTTTTTTGTTAATATGCTATGCCTATATTTATTCAATAACATGGAGTTTTATACAACTAGAAAAAAAATCAAGACCTTATGTGCCAATCATAAACCAAAATAACACCAAGAAATCTTCTCAACTTCAACATATGCAGGATCAAGCCCTGAACTGACATTATCCATCACTCTGTGTGTATAACATAAAATTAATTTGATATTTCAAGTTTTTACTTGTGGTTGTATTTACTCTTAAATCCCCTTGGGAGCATAAAACATTCATAGAATGAGTAAGATGTGCCACTGCATATGGCAGACTAATTGCACTGGAGCCAGGATTCTCTATAAACATTTTTTTTCAAGAGATTTTGCTGAAAATCATGAAAGTCAAATTCAGTAAAACTCATTGAAAAAGCTCAGAAAAGCACAGATTCATTCCTTACTGGTTACGGGGTAAATAATTTACCTTTCTGACCTCTTGCTGTGTAAAATGCCAGCCCTCGGTGCAGGGACAAAGCAGCGACCTGCTGCTGCCTTCTTGTCCCCAGCCTGCCATCAGCACTTGAGCACCCATGACACTTTGCCAATATTAACAAATGGCTCAGACATAAATTATTGCACATGCCTGCCTAAAAGCCACGCTTCCTAGGGACATACCTACCATGAAAAGGTGTGGTCCTGCAACTAGAAAAGATATTGATTCATTCCCTCCTTTACTCAAAACCATTCTCAGCGCCATACCTGAAGAGGGGAACTCTTCTTTTTACCCTGACAAAAGCTGCATTTTTTCAACTCATAGTTTGTGATAAACACACTCACGGTAATAAAAGAGCAACAGTTTATAGTTTGCACACACTAATAAAAACACTGGAATTACAGTCATGCAGAGGAGGCAGTTCACCCATCTGCATGCTAAAACCAACCCTACTTCCATCACACTGCCTGTAACCTGTACATTCACACACATAAATTTAAAATCCTATGTAATCTGTATCTGTGTTTCAGTTGCTTTGGGGGTGGGATTAAACCAGTGCCAGAAAGCTAAATATCACAGTGAAAGAGCTGACTTGATTTCCAGCTGCAGTTGTGGACTAATTCATTAACCAGCTACAGGGAGAGCAAAAATAGCCTCATTCAAAATTGCCAGAATTCTGCTTTCCAAAGCTTTTACTTCTTTGTGTCAATTATTTTAGATCTGCTATCATGTTGCAGACCTTTGGCCATGGATGACTACCTTTTCTCTAGCTTGCTAGCATTATGAAAACTAAACCAATGTAAAAAAAAAAAATATATTTTCCCATATTTTGCTTCCCCTTTTTTTTCTTTCCTTTTTACCTTCCCAAGGCATTTCTTCACATCAGCCCCTGGCTGCTGAACCAAGTGCATCTCTGGCAGGATGAGCAACCCAGCCCTTCGCCATTCCGTCCTCATTATTCTCATGCTGGTTTCCTCCTGAACTTTTGGACAGAGAGCACTGCCTTGTAGGTACCACACTGCACATGTGTAACTCTGCTAGCAGATATACCAAGAGATGGGCCAGCAGAAAGTCGTCATATAAATCCACCCCAGTTGGAGAAACTGAAGCAGTCTCACAAACCCTCTGGCACACCCACAGATGTCATTTTCCCAGACTTAGAATCACAGTGGAAATATTTACCACCTTCAGGTAGTAGACCAAGACAACAAGATCTCGCTTGCCAAATGGTGCCATCAATAACACGGAAGCTGTAAGACCTGCCAAAGGTGCATCCCTTTCGTCCAGCAAAGCACCAAGCTCAAAGGCTTTCCAGCACTCAGTGACCCGCAGTCACGCAGATTCCCACAGCATTCCTGGTGTGCACTCACCTGCAGGACTGAAATAGCACAGTGACTCTCTAGTCTTGTGAAGAAACACATCTTATGCGGAAATAAATGCCAGCCCTCCTGTTTTATCAGAGGACAGGATCCCCCTGAAGCCATTAGAGAGCAGGATTCTTCCTCAAATAGCCTTACAGATAATGACTGTTGGCAAGTTTCTGGTACATATTATGTTAGAGGAAATTCACAGCATCACAACACTGTAATTAAAGGAAAATAAACAAACAGAAATCCCTAACAGGGCAGTTAAACATACAAATCCAGGAAATCCATTTTATATTAATAAAAGATAATGAGTAAGATTTCAAATGAAACCTGAAAATTATATTTGTCCTTCATAAGAAACTAATCACTTCACTAGACCAACAGCTGAGGCTAACTGGTTAACTAGCCTAGTCACTCAGGCACAAAAATTGTAACAGCAGAGAATTGGATATTAGTTTAATATTAAGATAATAATAGATTAGGATTAATATTAGCTAATATTGAGATAGTAAGTCTGATCACTAATTTACATTTCAAGAATGCACTACTCTGCATTTGTAATCCAGCAAAAGTTGCAGCTGACTTCTGTGGAGCATATTGTCTTCTGGAAAGATAAAAAGTGATTTATATGTGTCCTTTACTAAGATCTGATTAATTTCAACCAGAAATCTCGATCCTAAAAGTAAGTGACCCCAATGTTACTATGATGAGCCTCTAAAATATCTAGTATAACACCATCCCACAGTGAATAACCCATAATTTTCCTTCGTAATGAACACCTACCTGCTATGAGGATAAGGAATGTGGCAGCAAGTTCTGAGTCAAGCTCTGTGTGTTATCTCAGGGAAGTGTGCAAATCAAAGATGTGCTCCATAAAGAGAAAGGTGTTATGTTAACTGCTTGAATGTATTTGCTATAGCAGCATGGTTTGTATTTAACCAGCATTGTTTGTTTTTCAGTAATACAGAAAAGAGTCCAGCAAAAATATACAAGCTTTTATGTTTGGAGCACAGTTGCATTTTCCTTCTAATTGAAATTCTGTGACTGAATCACAGTGATGCTTCCACCCTGGAGGTCCTAGCAACTACTATTCACTAACTTTAGCCACATTACTTACTAAACAAAATCTAAATAAAATCTGAGGACCATCATGCTAGCATAAAACAGCTTTAGCAATGTAATGTAATCAATTTAACAGATTGATTTGCACAAGCTAAAATTCTACCCTGAACGGTCACTATCCATGTCTCCTTCCTGTGAGTTTTAAGAATGCTTGAAGAAACTACAGGAAGTACTCCAAGAAGCTCGTTAGGATTCACCAATACTCTTTCATCTGCTCTTGATCTTTGAAGTTTGCTGCCTGAATGGTGGAGCTGAACTTTCTCTCCTCCAGTCAGCATATGCATATCACATTTACTGGGAATCCTCCTGTCAGGAGCACGGGAAAGATTTGTAATGGGATTTGTGAGGAAATCCAGCCCCTTCATCTGATCCAACCACCAGACTGGTGTCAGGAGATCCAGCCGCTACCCTTCAATCTTCAGAAGTCCCAACACCCCAAGAAACTGTCTTATTTTCTGCAGAGCTTAATGGAGCTGAAGCCCAGGCTGCACTTGGTTCTAGTAACTGAACAGAGCCCAGACTTACGCTCAAGCACTAGTGGTGCCATCAATTCTGGTTTTTTCACAATGCTTCCCAACACAATTTTGACTTATGACCCCCCCCATTCTCTCAATGCACAGTTGCATTTTTGGGAACAACAATGTCTGAGCAGTTTGCCCTGCAGGTGGCTTGCAGTTCCATACATGGGTAGGATTTCAAAGCCAGTTAAAAAAAGGAGGTTTTTACTTGTCACTGAGCAGCTCATCAATGCTGTTAAACTCTCTTGGAATTGAAACTGCATTGATGTTAATGTTTCTGCCCTATCCTAGTTCATAAACTCTCTCCAAGAAATGTTTGGGGCAGCGCTACTTGTGCAACAGCACAAACTTACTGGAAACAATGCTCACAATTTCACTATTTAGCTGATTAAGCTCCAATGCCTGGCACAGTCCCTGGTGTGGTTGACTAATACACACACACTGCCTTTGAGGATCTGAGCCTCAGTGCTTTCTGTAACAAACTCATTTACTTTGCAATTAACCTCCCTGCTCACATTTACTCATTCC
The DNA here is from genome assembly GCA_013400175.1 of Phainopepla nitens. Taxonomy (NCBI): domain Eukaryota; kingdom Metazoa; phylum Chordata; class Aves; order Passeriformes; family Bombycillidae; genus Phainopepla; species Phainopepla nitens. Next base: position 99,464 of record VXBQ01013740.1, read on the forward strand.
TCTTGCCAGTCCCTTCTAAAAACCAAGTCTTCTCCACGCCTTCCAGCTGTAATGCCTACAAGTCATTGTTCACTGTCCTTCAGAGCAAAGGCAAGGATTCACGTTTTTATTGTTTGTTCTCCTCACTGTGAAGTAGTGTACAATTGCAGTACTAAATCACTGTATTTGAGGGGTCATTCTTAATATGCAGATCTTCTCAAAATATATTAGTACCATCAAGTAGAAAATTGACACCTTTATGTTTCTTCAGATAGCACATATCCTTTTTAACTCTGTGAGAGATTTGAACCCTACAATTTATCCTATAGTATGCTGTAATCAGAAGCATCAATCTTTTTAAGGCTGTCTAATGCCTAATGCCTGCAGTCACCATCCTTATTAGCCAGAGGTTAGAAGAATAAAAATAGAGAAGTACCCTAACAATGATTAAAAGGAACATTTTCTTTTGTATCATATTGAGCAGATGTGCCTTTTTCTGTCGGAAGAGGCTCAAAAGTCTTTAAGTATTTAAAACACTTCAGCATAAGGTGCTACAATTACTAAATTAGTTACTACTGTTAAAAGACCATCAGGAAGCTCATTAGGGTTTCTGTAATGGCTCCCAGGCAAGCAGAAGGTCAAGATCTGAACTTTACCTGAGCAGACATGGGAAGAAAGGCTGTCAGTGATTCATCAATTCATCGTGATCTCACATGCTGATTATTTTGCTATGTTTTGGGGCATGATTTGGGGTGGCTTGGGGTGTTGCTGAGTTTGGGATTTTTTTTTTAATTATCGAAGGTTATTGTATTGCCTGGTACAATAATAAATCACAGCAGTTAAAATAGTTTTTTAAATTACATATTTCAAGCACGTTTTAATCATAATTTTGTTCTTCAGACAGTGCTAGACAGAACACCAGGAAAAATATTACTACAAGGCATATTTTGGGAAATGTTTGGAATAAGAAACTGTGTTTTGGTAGAGGGAAACGGTGTTCAATGTCCTTATTACTGAAGTTTCCAGATGAACTCCAGATTTAAAAAGAAAGGCCTTGAAAACTGTTTTTCTAATGGAATATTTCTAAGTGTACATATTCAGTAATCTTCATTTGCTATAGCTTAAAGAGCTAGTCTTCAAGAATACACAATGGAAACAAAACATTTTTGCTGTGAATTTTAAGCACATTTCTCTGCCTTTGGTTTTTATTGACTGCAAAAATTATGCAAGCTTTGTTAAGTCACGCTGTAAACTTGCTTAAATCCCTTTCAAGGAAAGGAATTTTCTAACTTCTTCCAATTTGCTCTTTATAATGATCTTTACTGATGAAAGCTGTCATGTATGCAAACCAACATAAATATTTAAAGGCTGATTCCACAACCCACAGATATTAAATTCAATCACCTAAAATGTCAGTGATTCTTCACCTTAAAGAAATAACAATATAAACAGCAGATAGCTGTCAAAAGGAAAAAAAAAACAAACAAAGAATTTATTTGCTCTATTATCCCTTCCCCATTAAAAGTAATAACATGGCATATGGATACCACCCTCTATTTCAAGTCATAGTATCTTCTTTATATAATAAAAGCCCAGTGCACAGATTTATTAACCTAGCCAAAATGAAAGGTGTATCTTTCTCCACCAAGTGTTATCATTTTCAAATAAGACATATCCTCTAGGGAATAAATTTGAAGGCCATTTTTTGTTTACTTTTCGGGAAGGGTTTGCTTTTGAGATAACTAACCACAATATTGGATCTGTATTTTTAAGTTTAACTTACAAAAGATGCTTATTATAATGCTAAGCAATAAAACATATCTATTGTGCAGTATGTATACACAGTAGGAATCTGCTGTTGCATGTTATAGAGTACACTGGTTATAAATAGGTCTTCAGCAGAAGATAAGTAAAGTATAAAATCAGCAAGTTTACATATTCAATACTTAATTCAATGTAAATTTTTGGTTTATAGGATATGAATATATCTTCATCAAAGAGCACAAATCTGTGATTTTTTCCATTATTAGTCATCACAAAAATTTATCTCTCACTCCGAGAAAAAGTACTTTTAAAAAGTTATGTTTATTTGTGAATAAGCAGTGTCCCCAACATTGTTCCTTATATTGCCTTTTTTCTATATTTAATAGCCAAGGATATAGTTATCATTCAAGTGAAATCTTTTTATGTAGTAGCAACCTGATTTTCTTCATTTGTCTGACTAAACTATTTTTTCATATGGGTTTTGCTATCTTCTCTTTAAAGTGAAGTAAGTGTATATTAAAACATTAAAGAAGGGAAAAAATGCTAGCATCCATCCTGAGGATGTTTCCAACAAAGCAGCCTTGGACTTCCATACAGGAAGAGCAGTAGTACAGCTTTGTAAGGACAGCAGTTAAGCATTCAGACAGCTTGGAGAAGCTGCATATGTATTCAGTGACATTTATGGGATGTTTATCTATTATTTGGTACACACAAACTACTTGCATGCACATCACCTTGTGGGTTTGTTTTCTACGGGGACCTACATGATTCTGATTTTTAGTTTCATTTCCTGAACTAGTCCTCAACAGCTGTGTGACAGTTTCTGATCTGTGCCCATCAGACCAGGCAGCCACTCCCCATGTCGAGATGAATCTATGCCTCTCAGCTGCTGCTTGGCACAGACCTGTGGCCACGTGGGTTGTGGGAATCCTGGATATTGTATTCCTACACTGTAATGCCTCCCAGCACAGAGGAGCCATCAGTGCAGCATCTGGAAGTAAGCAGTGCCTTTCGCACACTGAGAAATCCTTGCTATCATCCAGTCCTCCAATGGAGGACTGCCTTAGCCAGCATTTGAACCACAATATTCACCAAGCAACTGATGCAAAGATCCTGCAGAGTCATCCTCTGTCAACCTGTAATGCATCACCAGAAGCTTCTTGCAATCAAAGGGCTCAAGAGCAGGCTCATACATCAAGTTCATAACTCAGTTTTTCAGGTTCTAACAAAGGGTGGAATAAATATACTCATTCTGCTTCCTCTTAGATCTCCCAATACAATCCATGGTCAGAGTTTACACACCTCACAGAAGTCATACTTCAACTGAAAATGTGATGATTAGCACAGAAAAATGAAGATTGGTTTAGATGAACAATTTGTACTGGTTACTTCTGGAACCCAGAAAAGCTAGCAAAATTAGAGCTATAAATATCTGAATATGAAAACTTTTCTTTGAAAAAAATACTCAGAACACCTTAATAACGATAATAATTTGCATTTCTAGCAGACTCTGTTATCGTACTATTCATACAGATTTCATTTGTAATTTTAACCCCAAAATATAATCTAGCAAATATTTTGCTATCTAAAGGTGTGTTTTAGGGAATTCTCTTCTTACACTTTCTAATCTAGTTTCACAAGCCTTCCTCACATGTTGCAGTCTAAGTTGGAGATGAGGGCTGCAGATTTACAGCTGATTACTCAGCTGTAAATCGGAACTCAGAATGTTCTCAAAGACACCAAATACAGCTCTCCAGTTCAGTCTGAGCAGAATATTGATAGAATATTTCTGTTGACACAAAAGCACTAAATCTGTTTTAGAATGTGTTCCAGGGAAAACATCAATTGAAAAATTGATATCAACTAGAGTTGATTAATGTATGAATTGTTTCAGAGCTGCATGCAATCTCCCAGCAATAGTTCTATTTCTTTACTTGAACCAGCTTGCCAATTATCATTATGCATAACTATGAAACTGGGACAAAATTTTGATGATGTTTACATCTTATCTACTATGCACATAAATTTAGTCAAGTATTTATAAAAAAAAAAAAGAAAAAATAAAAAGCTGTCATTAAAGTGCCTTATGACTGGCACGGAACAATACGTTCTGCACAGTGAAGAGCATTTTCAGGTATGTGTACCTACCCCATGACTAACCTTGATACTTGAGCACTGCAGTTCATTGTACAAGACAAGCACTGATATGTGCCCACACAAAATACAGAAGTGCAGGACTAAACTCTGTATATCTGGCTCTAATATTGTAGTAGCTGTCAATTATATTTCAATATCACCTATGCAGATTATCAACATAAATCAAATTATTTCAAAACTGTTCATTCAGAGTTTGGAAGGTTCAAAGGCTAAGAGCAGAGCAGGCTGAATCTTCAAAAAGCAGTGCTTACAACTGTCAGTGTGGATGCTAAAAAGTTTTTTTAAAGGATCTTCTCATTGCTATTCAGAAATGTTTACATGCATAGAGTGCTGCATGTATCCATATACATACATACAATACAAAACATACAATATATACATATATTTGCAAAATAGCTTAGTCTCCAGTGAAGACTGCTTAACTCTTGAGAGAGTCAAACTGGATTTTAATGGTACTGCATGTTCTGTTGGGAATTCTGGTTCCTGCAAGTGCGTGCATGCATCTGTACTTCTCTTTAACATTAACTTGATGTTGTAATAACGTTGATTTTACCTGTTATGTAAATTATTCTTAATATTTTTTTTTTTACCATGGTAGATGTACAAAACTTAGATGGTAAGATCCTAACTCTTGGGCTCTAAAAGAGAGTCTAGGGCTTATGCTCTATTTTGTAACGAATGTGATACACTGTTTTTCATGGATAGACACATAAAGCAGTAAAACTAAACCTCTCACAGTGTACCACAGTCACATTTTAAAACAAAAGTATTTCATCAGCTAGATAAAAACATTTTGAATGTCTATTATTTTCCACAAAAAAGCCAACATTTTCCCCAGGACAAGTGAATAAAATTACATTTGCAGGTAACAACTGAGTCTTCTAAAGTGATCAGCTGTGTAATAAAGACTTAACAAAGGTTCTTCTTGTTAAATGCAAAAAACAAAAAAACAAAACACAAATAACCCCCCCAAAAAAAGATGAAAAAAACCCCAAACAAATAAAAAACCCAAACAAATTAAAAAAACCCAACAAACAACACCACCACCAAAACCACACCAATACTCAAACCAAAAAGCTCCAAGCATTGCAGCCAAAGGCTATACAGTCCACTACAAAAACTCAGTAGGGAAAAATGCCTCCATTCTGGCCAGCCTTTAAAAGTTTTCTCTTCCTTCTCCGTTTAGGTACCTTCTACAGGGGACTTTTGCAAAATTTTGGTAGGGAATAAGTATATTCAGAGGATGAGATTTTTTTTGACCACAGTTTTGTTTTCAAGGAATCTCATCTTACATGCAAGCATTTGCATAAATTAAGTTACTCAGTTTATTTAGTTGTAAAGTGGTCAAAACAAAACATTCATTTAGATAGAGGAAGGAACTGGAGCATCCTCCCCAGCAAAGCCAGGCAAGTGCTTACCATGGACAGCACATGTGGGCAAGAGTCCAGAAAACAGGGCTGAACAGGCAGAGGAACAGCCTTTAATGCTTAGAGCCTGAATAACAGCTTAAACCACCATCCAAGGGAGCACCTGTTTCACAATCACTAGGTCTCTACATTCATTTTCAAATTTGTACACAGTGCAGAATTAAAAAAAAATAAAATAAGAAAATCTACAACTGCTATGCTCTGGGTGAGTAAAATGCATATGACTGAAAGTGAGAATGTAAATATATGTAATGGCAGTAATTCTGGAACTAATGGACAAACAAGCATTGCCAAATGCAAAATAACAGAGAAATTGATCTGAGTTTATGAACTCAATTGAGGGACCAATAAAAATATTAGACTGCTGGAAAGGTGCTGTCAGACATAAAGCACCTGTTTAACATTACTGCTAATTGTGGGTGAAGGAAATGGCCCCAGCAGAAATTGGTTGAAGATGATTAAATTTAATTGCAATGCTATATACAAAGTGCTACCCACTCACTGAATTAGAATCAAAATATGCTCAGAAATTATATATTCCACAAAACCAGGTTTAATACAAGGCATGAGCAGCAAGGCTACATGTGGCAAAAAGCACATTCTCATTTTCTGAAAGTTCTTTCTGTCTCTCACATGTTGTAGAATTGCACAAAAAGCACCATAATAGGAACCATGAAATCAGGAAATAAGGTCACTGTAGGGTGGAGTGTGGGCTGCAGGAATGCTCATATTCTCCAGCACAGTGGAAGCAGGAGGGTTGGTAGGAAACACACTCAGCCCACTGTGAGACACAAAGTGTCAGGAATCAATGAGATCAGAAAGAGTTAAGCAGGAGTGCCTGCCCTTGGTTTGTGTAAGGCAGATACCTCTGTAGGCCAGCTCCAAGCTTTCAGAAGAGTGCACAGAAATCCCCCCTGGCAGGCAGCCACTTGTGCTGGAGGCAGCTGCCAGAGAATTTTGGCTCAGGAAAGTGTCATTTTCCATCTTCTTTATGACTTCTCCCTTTTTTTTTTTCTTTCCACAAAATTGTGTTAGTGCAGTTGGGGTTGTTTCACCCTTTTCCTTTTGTAGAAGGATTATTTATTAGAGTTGATGGTTTGTTAATGGCCCCTTTAGACTCTATTTCCTAGCTTAAAGTTTACTTTTCCATGCATTTTCCTAGAATATGCTCCAGCATACCCTTCCTCTCTGCTTTCAGTGCTGTTAAGAGTGCAGTCACAGTGCTAAAGGATGACTTGCTTACAGTCAGAAACCCACAAGTCATTTGGTCTTCCAGTAATCACCCAGGTATATGATGGCTCCTTCTTTAACCTGCTGTCACCTAAACAATATTTCACATGGTACACACTCACCATGTCTAGCCTTTAAATTGCTTTCTGACAACTATGCTTGGCACACATTTGCCACTGTCTGGTGGCAAACACAACACTGTCACTTTGTGGCAGACTTGGTCATGCCAAGTGTTGATCTCGGCACACAGAGACAGCTGCCCATGCCATGACCCTCCTGTTCTCTATTTACATGCAGTCCTTAGGCTCACTTAAGTTTTCAAAGTTTCCAAGTGCCTAGAGTTGTTACCTGCTGCAGAGAGTGCTAAGATGCTACTCAGTCCTGGTTATATTTGCTTTAGTGCTGAAACAGCTTGCTTATGGCTCAGTATCAACTAAACCATCATAGTTTTCAAGTACCTGAAATTAGAACTACTGGAGCCTCTGGACATGGGGTGAGAGCTGTGCTTTTTTATAGGTAACTCCATGTAACAGAAAAGCCCTTCCCACCCCCAACAACCCAAAGAACTCAGGCAAGCACCAAGCGCAACGGAGCAGCTGCTTGACAGCTTTATTTGAAAACAGCTTAGAGTAGAACATGAAAAATACTGTATTCAGCTGAAGCTGCAGGGAACAACGGAAGAAAAATAATTAGCCAAGTCAGAAATTGGCTAAGGCACTGGGTCTTCTGAGCCTTCTGTTTCCTTCAAAATACAAAGGGATCTTTAAATACTGAGTAGTAAACGAGACTTTGTTTATATCTTATCTTAAAAAGCCACAGGAAGAACAGTGCACCCTAATAACATCCTTGGCTTAGAAATTATTCAGAAGCAAGGGGGCCATCTGCTGAATTCCCAGTACCATTTTCTGCTGTATCCTGGAAGTTTCTTTAAAAGTTTTGCAGGCAAGTCCTTTTCAGTATCAGCTTTGCCAGGCTTGTGAAGCATGGCAGTAAACCTCTGACCACATTGGGCTGCAGGTGAGTATGACAGAATAATCTATCATGACTTCAAAAAGTAAAACCAGTACACTGGTCAATGTAATCTATTCAGGACTCAAAAATCTTGTAGACAATATCATCACTCTGAAGTGTAAGTAATATCTCTGTATCATAAGGAATTTCCTTAAACAGCAATTTTCAGAGACAGAAGTTTTGCTCATAATATGTTCCTGAATATAACTTCTCAGATAAAATATAAAAGCTTAAAGCACAGAATCAGGTCTCTGAAATAAGCAGCTCTTTTCATTGGCTTACTGTCCATTATGCTTAGCAATGTTGGCATCATGTTCAAACTCAGCATTTCCTTCCCCATGTAACTCCATCGGACTCCGCTGGTTAAGGATTCACTGGCGACTGCTTCTAATTCCACTCTATCTGAATTCATCACCACTAACTTCACTATATTCATAGCTAGTCCCTTCTCCAATATGTAAAAGTAGACAAAGGCAAGGTAAAATTTTTAAAGGATTTAATGACAACATCAAAACAAATTCATTACATACCCAAAGCGTGTTATCCTTGTAGTTATGCATATCTTGTTCTTGTGCTACAGCTAAAGGTCTCTCTGCATACCAGGAAGAAGGACCAGAATTGTTTCTGGCAGAATAATAGCAACATATGCTAAATAAATACTGCATAAACACCTAGACTGAAAAAATCCTTGTTCATAAAACCATGAAATTTGATAAAGGTACTTAAAATATTCACCACTGTTCTCATTTCTTAAAGCATAGCCTTAAGTCTACTGACATTTCATGGTCGGTTAATACAGAACACTGTAAATATAGAAAGGTACATGTTATCCATTAAAGGCTACATAGACTCATGCATAAGATCACTCAGTGTACAAACAGAAAATTGTTTAATGATACAAATGATAAAATCAAATCTTCAAGGATGCTTCCAATTCAACATTTTAAAAATGACTGCAAGACATAACTTGTATCTTTCAAAGTTATAATCAGGAGGGATTAAATAAAAGCACAGTATAGGGAATACAGATAAATGCCACTTGCTCAAGACTTCCTTCTTAAGTATAAGAAGAGGTCCTAAGTTTAACTCAATAGTTGGAAAGTTTGTTTGCATTGTGTGGGGCATTTTTCATGTTTAAAACAATTTTAGTACCTCAGTCAATACTAAATCTCAATATGCATGACTCCCATATCCATAATGCAAAATGTATCCAGGTGGTGTTGTTTGCTGTTCACTGTTCCCAACTTTATGCATACTGATAAGCAAGAATAATATGGTCCAGAAAGTTATAAATTTGTAGGCACATACAAATTACTCACTGTTTTCAGTATTTAATGGCAAACTATTACCCTCTGTGCCTCCTTTATTTATCTCTTAAAATCTGAACTTCCACATCAAAATATGAAAATAGCATATATAAACCAATAGTAAATTCAAAATATCAAACTCATGAAGAAGCTACAGAGCTACAATTACCCAGCATTAATAAAACTTTATCTTGCACCTTTATTCCCATGAGCTGTCCAACACTCTCTGTCCAAAGGGCTTAGCCTATGACATCAAAGCCCAACTAGCTTCCAAGAGTAGCCACTAAAAAAAGGCAAAAGAAAACAAAGAAAACTTTTTTATAAAAAATAAATATATGTAGAGAAATAAAAGTTTTCCTTCAAGAATTCAGAATGAAAGATAAGGATTGCTAAAATTCCGTTCTTTCTGTAGAAACTGCCTCAAAACATATAAAATGTACCAACTCCTGGTAATACAAATTTAGGAAACAAGATGTTCTGTCTTAGTGAAAAGCAATACAAAGTGCCCTTGCTAGCTTTTTCAAACTCTGGAAAGCTCACATGAAGGAGCATTTCTATACAGTGAAAGAGACTTGAGATTAATTTTCAGCTTCATAGCTTTTTCCTTTTTCCACTAAACCCAAGATGGTTGGCTTAAGACTAAGATGCTTCAATTTAAAACAAAATCCTTTAGAAAAACACACCTTTAAAGAATAAGGAACATCATTTTTCATTGGTCTTCTTCTCTGTTACTGACATATTAACAAAAATTACTCCCACCCAGTAGCACAACTATGTTTAAAATTAATAGTTGTTGGTGGAACTGTGTTTAAAATGATGATTGGTTAGTGGAGTCAGACAGTTTTATTTCATGAAGTATTTAGATGGAGAGGAGTGGTGTGCATATTCACTAGGGCAGTTAAAAAGGGAAAGAAATTGGAAAGTGAATGATTTGGAACACAACATTCGGAGGGTAGTATCTTCCTGTGCTTCTGATACTGCTTGACTTGAACATCAGTTGTTAAAGTTCCACTAAATCAGAAGTATTTACAACCAGGCTTGTTCCCATTTTAGATCTTTGAGATCTTTTCGTTTTGACCTAATTTTGAGCACAGACCTCAGTAAATGTTGCCTGCGTTTCAGGGGGTTCCACACACAAAAGTGGAAAGTGGATCAGCTCCATGGGTCAAAGAACACAAATGCAGCTCAGCCAATGACTGGTCGATGCTACCTGCGGCGCAGTTGTGTTTTATTGCACACGGCAGACACAACAGTGCAAAGGAAGAACCTGCAGATGATCTATCAGAGGGCTGGTGCATGACACAGAAGAGATTTTGGAAGCATAGCAAAACATTTGTCATTTTTGGTCACTGAAAGTCGAGAGAGAGAAAGCAGACTAGTTCCTGAAAGGTATTTAGGGTGCAGGTGTGTTACGAGGCACAACCTGGCATTGCCGAAGCCCAGGGAATCCCACCAGTGGGCTCAAGGTGTCCCTGGTACTCGTGCAAGGCCGGCTCGGCGGGTGGCAGGTCCGTACGCCTCCGGATGTCACACGCTGACATCCGGCAGTGACAGGCAAAGTTCAGTCGGGACTACGGAGGCGGTTGCGATAGCACAACCACCACGGAAGGCGGAGGAGAGGAGCGGGGCATCGTCTGCGCCTGGGCACCTGCGCTCGGCGGCTCCCCCGGCCCCCGCAGCACGGGTCTCACTTTCCCCGCTACGAAACGCCTTCAGCGGCTCACGGACACCGTCTAGGTTAGCTCCACGGGTGTGCAGTCTCCGCAGGACCGCCCCAAACTTCACGCGTGTTCTACCCAGATGTCGGTCTCGACAGGTAGTTCACAGCGCGCCGCAGACAAACTCGCAAGTGCATTTTTTGGCAGACGAAACCAGAAGGACGATCGCTTCCCTCCTCCGCCGCGTCAAAACCTTGGACAAGGTACTAAACCGCGACACCTGGAGCCGACACGGCGCCTTCCCCTCTACCAGCCTCCAACTTCTCATCAAAGCGTCAGGAATTAACCTCTCCCTGGGCAAGAGCCCGAGACGCGACCCACGGGTTACCTCGGCTGAGCCGGAGCC
>VXBQ01013740.1:110541-227969 GCA_013400175.1 Phainopepla nitens
GCGGCCACGCACCGGCAGCCGCCGACGGAGAAACTTTTCCGAGCCGCCCGGCGAGGCAGCGCCCACACCGGGGCCCCGCAGAGCGGGACCGAGCCCACGCCCCGCGCCCCCCGCAGCCGCGCCGCGCCGGCCGCCCCCAGCGTGGGCATCCGCCCGCACCGCTCCTACCGTGCGGGGGGCAAGTGAGGGAGGGGGCGAGGAGGTGGCAGTTACCGGCGAGCGAGCGCCCTTCTTGCAGAGCGGTCCCCTGAAGACGCCTTTGATGCCGCGGTAGTGCCCGTTGCTGAGGTGCCGGGAGCTGATGACCAGGTAGCACGCCATGCGGGCCCCCCGGGCGGGCGGGCGCGGGCTGCCCGGGCAGCCCGGCTCCTCCGCGGCCGCGGTGCTAGCTCCGCCGGAGCAGAAGCCCGCATGAAGGAGCGGGCGGAACCGCAGCAGCGATCTCCCTGCTCCCGTCTCATCCAGCGCCCGGGTGAGCGCTGCCAGCAGCAGGATGCACTGAAGGCGGCGGCAGCCAGAGCACATCTGAGGGAGCGCGGAGGCCAGTCCGCATGCTGCTCCGCGGGTGGGAGACGGGCCGGGGAGAAGAAGGGCAGAGCGCAACTTGCACAGTCCGCCGCTGCTACGGCCCTTCCTGCTCTCCCTCCTCCTCCTCCTGCTGCTCNCCGGGCGGAGCGGCCGGGAATGGGGGGGAAGGCAGCGGGATGCGCTGACTGCCCTCCTTCTCTTCGCCCAACTTTGCCGTCCCCGGTGTTGGCAGGTAACGTCCCTTCCCCGCTTGCCTGTGGCTGCGCTTCCACCTGTCCCCGGCATCCTCTCCCCCCTCTTCCCCTCCGCCGTCCCGTGGGCTGTCCCGGGCAGGGGACGTGAACGCCACGGACACTCGGCAGCCAGGCGCGGTGCCGGGAAGCTCCGCTGCGCCGGCCGGGAGCGCGGGCTAGCGCCGGGCTGCGGGGGGGCTGCGTGCAGCTGCCGGGCTGCCCGGACATCCCCCGGCTTGTGCCTGGGCTTGTCTCCATCGTCTCCCCTGAACGCGCGTGAATTTAGGTGCGTGGGGTCATTTACCCCCTAAATGATTTACACAGAATCGCAGGTTTGAAAATCTTCCACCACTTAATAGCTGGAACAGGTTGTTCCTCTCTCCTTCTGCGAGACAGAAGTGCGAGGTACCTCGGACCCGCTTGTGCAGACTCAGTTCCTTCTCAGGTCACAAGTATCGTCTCTGGTCTGCTGCTTCCTAAGTCGATAAAATAAATCAATAAATCACACAGCCTTAGTAGTCACCTGCAGATCATTCATTTCTTCGAAGTAGATTGCTTTGAACTGTAGATAAAATTTGTTTCAATTTTTTCACTTAATCTCCTAAAAGTATATGCTTTCAGTTATTTAATGAATGAAACTGATATGCCACAATCATTCTAATTTTAGATTCTCAAGGGCTTTTTTCTGTGAACCTAATGTAAATAAAAGAAGAATCTCACAATCCATCAAACTGATAAAGAGATCATGAGAAATCAAATGTTATTTTTTGACTGTTTATGTAAAATAGTGTTGTACAGTCCTGGTTTGCAGCATTGTATAGTGTTTCACATACCATATTAAGTTTTACTACATGTGTGTATATGTACATATATACAAATTGTCAAATGTATTATTATGTATTTTATTAATAAACATACAGTGTTGTAAAGAGAACATAATAGTTCTGAATCTGGAATAATCAAAGGTGGAAGTAATGTAATAACATCCATATGTTAACCATTATATGGTGTTTTGCAATGTAAAAAACTTTTAGGTGGGAGAGTCAAATTAAGGTGGTAACATTGAGGTGTGAAATAAATGAAAGGACTTGGTTCTTTGCATTACGTGTGGTTGAGCTGTGGGACTCTTTGCCAAAGAGTGTTGTGCATCATAGATTAAACAGTCTCATGAATCAGTGCAGATCAGGCTTTGAAACCTGGTAGTAATACAATCTCTGCAAAAGGCCTCTGGAGGACTTTTCTGAAGGAAGAAATTGCATTGTAAAGTGGAGTTTGAGAAATTGTGATACTGTACTGATAAAAAAAAGTAGTTCACTGTTAATTTGGCAGTGAAAAGGAGCTTTCATGATTTCCTCCTACAAGTCACAGAAGTCACAGCTATGTGATTTGAAATTTATTCTTGTTGGCATATATATTTTTATATTTTTATATTCTTGTTGGCATATGTATTAACTGCAAGTTCTCCCTGAAATAATTCCTCTGCAAGCCTGTTAAAGATAAAAGTATCTTCATCAGTAATCTTCACTTTGAATTTTAGTCTGCAGTTTAACTTTCTGACTGCACACTGAATATGTATCTGGAAGTAAAGACAAGCACCTTTTCTCTTTGGCAATGAAATGAACTTCCAAGAACTTTGCTTCTCTATGATGCAGCTGCTTTTTCTCAGAATAGAAACAGAATGAGAATGTACATCTCATCTCAACGACTTGCATAGAGGTCTCCATTCCTTTTCTATTGTGAAGAGACATGAAAAGTCCTTTGCTCCATGAGGCTGCTGATGGTCTTGTTAAGGTGAGGGAGAAGGTGCAAAAGACCTAGGCCATGTGCATGGGCTGGAGATGCATGAGGGTGTGTTGCAGCCATGCAGTCAGACTGGCCATCACCTGCAGAGGAGGTTCAGCACAAGTTGAAAGGGTGCAAGTGCTTTGCCGTAGATTTAAGGGACAATACTTTCCTACTTGAATTTACAGAGTCTTCCCCAGTTCATTTACTAGTATTGTACGAAACAGAAATTATTTTCCCCAGAGTAGACTGCACAGTATTCATTTTATCCTGCTGAGGAGGATGATGTGCTCAATTGACCCTGCTGTGAAAAGTAGAAGTCATTTTGGGCTCCCTTCACTTTGCAAACTCAGGGGAATAGTTACTATGACCACCAATCTCATTTATAAATAATCTATAGGACGCAAGCCTGAGAAAATGAGATTAAGAATTGTCAAATGGAACGGCTAGTTATTAATTATATCACTCCCTGAACATTCCCCAAAGTGTCTGGAGATGCAGCACCTTCTTGTCTTTCATCACAGGTCATGTAGAAATATGAGCCTTAACTATCAGTATTTTCATCTGGGTCCAATCCTTCACTGCCTTAGATCTCATAAAGTAATTTTCAGCTGAGCACAGTGGATGTAAAAAACTACCTTTCAGAACATTATGCTTTCTTTGCAGAAGTGCTAGTGGCTTTTCAAGATGCAAGGAAGTAGAGAAGCAGGCCAGCTGTCATCAAGAGATGATGATTAGAATAATAAAAGGTGCTCCAGTTCATCTGTCCTCTCAGTTTACTGACTTTTTAATCATTAATAAAGATTATTTAGCATTTATTATCCCCCCAAAAAAATTTTGTAAACATTTTCTAATTATTCTTTGTAGGGATTGTCCTTATTGCACAATGCGGTATCTAAATTAAATACCCAGCCTAGATCTAAGGATGCTAGTTCTGATAAATATTATCTGAATATCAGAACTATATTAATGCAGTCATATTAATTTTAATGGCTGAGCTAATTCATATGTTTCTTTGCAGCGTTGGATAGTGCTGTATAGACATAGCCATAAAACCCTATCTGCCTTTGAAATTTTATTTAAATTGTAATTCAAGTGTTGCTCCTGATCTGAGTTCCACCTGCACACAAAGTCCATTATACTGATATTTTCTGCTGTATAGGTGAAAACTACAGTTAGCATGATTGGCCAGCTGCTAATCTAAGCGTTCCTCACTGTGGATACAGGCTAGATGCCTTTAAGGGCTGGAGTTCTAAAATGTTTTCCACAATCCTTTGCTGTGCGTAGAAAGAACAAAGACATCCTTCCCCATGCCTCCAGGTATGAGAAAATTCAGAGTGCAAAGCATCTTCTGGCACTACACCTCTAGAAATTTTACTTTTACAAGCAAACAAGGACAGAAGGTGTGTAGACACACAGCTTGAGTACTGTTTCACAGTCTGATTATTCTCGCTTAAGTTAACACATTTTCCAGTGTTGGAGAACCCAAATTAACCCTACAGTAAAAACATACTCTAATACTGATGTGATTTTTTATAAGTCTTCCCCACAGTAGAGAGGGAGAGGATGAAGTGGGGGAAATCAACATCTTGGCAAGACAAATTAGGTATGAAAACACACAGTGAGGCTCCTGAAGTATAACAGAAAGGTCTTAGTAGCTTTAAAGTATATTCGGACATAAAAGAGGTCTTAAAGCTGCCAATTAAGTCCTGGAAATATATGTGCAGATCTTTGGATTATAATGGCCTAAACCACATTTCCTTCCACTCTGTTTCCCTAACCTGCACACCCAGCCTCTCCTCTCCATCCTAGTGGTCCACAGCTACAGCTAATTCCTCTGGGCTCACATGAAAAGTCAACTCCTGCCCCACTGAAACCAGTGACACTTTTTGAAGTTGGCAGAATCAGAGTTTCTTCAGAAACTTTCAACTGTTAAGTATGTTGATGTATGATAACAAGCCTTAAATGTATGATTACATTCGTTTTCCTGTTATTCTACTTAAATAAATAATCTAATATCCCAAAAGAATCATAACTGTCTGAAAGTGTGAACCATATATTAAAAATAGTCAACATTTCTGTGGATCACATGAATAAATTTTAGTCTGAATTTTTCATTTGTTTTTCTTAGTGAATGATATATTTTGGGGAACATTTTATGAAATTTCATCCTGGTGAATGTAAAAAATACAAGGTAGGCTGGTCTGCATTAAGCTTTGTTTTGTTTTTAGTGAAATGGTAACTTCAAACCTCTGTTCTTTTTTCCCCAGAATTTTGCAAATACAATAAATATATTTTTCCTGAAATAAGTAATAGAAAAATCTTAATTGTATCTGTCTTTATTTCATTAATTAATTTAGGATATTTTAGTCCTTCCCTATTTTATTCCATTGGAAGTAATCATAAAACTGCTTATCCAAACGTCTTTAATCCCATGCTGACTATTTTAATCTAAATAGTCACATTTGTCTTGTGAATCACTTATGTAAGCGCCTTTCTGTTACACAAAAGTTGAATCTGTCAAAATTTATACACTTAAAGCATTGATGGTTAAGTTATTCTACTCTCTAGTCCGTGCAGAATCAATGACACCATTTTTACTTTGGATGGAGCTTTTTGGAGTGTCTTAAGTGCTGAACAGTCACTTTATAGTCTACAGCTTGCTATTAATTGTGCAGCCAGCAAATACAGCATGGTGGTCAAACCAAAGTGTGTGTGTCTACATAAGTGAAGAGCAGTAAATCATGCCCTACTTTCCCTGTAGGCTCATGCACCACTGGTTTTAAGAAAGTCATATAGTTGAACAAGAATCTCATTCTCACTCATGATTCATCCTTGCTCTAACTTTACTTAGATACACCTTTTATCTGACATTCAGCAGCTCCTCTGTATACTTTCTCTATCACTAAAAAAAACAATGTAATGTTTCCTTCAGAGTTATTGTGAGAATTACTCAATACTGTCACTACAGTGATAAAGAAGAATGCTAAGCATTCCTAGCACTGGGATATCAGGAAAACTGCTGATTTCACAATCAGTTAAAAATAAGCAATAGATCTGTTATTTTCAGAAGGTGGCTGGACATGCCATTCACCAAAATTAATAGATCAGTAATGCAAATAGGACATTAACCCTGTATTAACAAGAGCTCAGTATTTCCAGAGTGTGTGTCCAGGGATGTAAATATATATTCCATTGTCTCTTCAGAAGTAGTATCCATTGGTTTCTTCTTATTGTTAGCTAAAATCCTCACCTCTATTAGGGTGGATATAGAAAGAATAGTGACAAGTAGCTACTGTTATGAAAATTACATAGCAGAACACCAATTCTATTTTAGTAGCAAATCCTTTTCTTCAGGCAGATGATATATGGAAGAGATGAAGATGTAGCAGTGTTTCATACACTTGCCAATTTATTATGTTTGCATAAATATTTAATACATCAATCTCTTTCTAAAGGAAGAATATGGTTTGCATTTCAAATCCTGTAGTTTTGTTAGATTTTCTTTCTGCTAAATCCTATCAAAATTTTAATTATATGCTTGACATCCACAAGACAGGTGATTCATGTTTTTTGTTGCTTGTTGATGGCCATCAGACTGATCTCCTGAGGTTAGCACTGTATGTGCTAGTGGCCTTAAAATCTAAAAGGTGAGTAAAGTTACTGCATTTCTGTTACTAGAGATCAGAATTGAATATTAACTGCTTGAAATTATTTTAAAATAATGTAAAAATATAGAAAATACTGTCTAAACTCTCCATAGTTACCCATGATATCCACAGCCTGTGAGGCTGCCAGCATATGCTTCAGCCACAGATACATTAGTTTCAATAACCAACATAACCACAGCTGTCAATCCCTTTTCCAACTCGTACTCCTTTAATTCAAGGAGAGCTCCGAGGACAACCATAATGAAGCAGCTAGAAACAGGAGAGGATGCTCATTGCAAAGGAATGATGAAGGCAGCTTCCATCACGTGGTTACTTCCAGTCACATCTCCTTCCTCCCAGTACTGTCTGCAAAAGTATTTTATCTTGTACTTCCACAACATTCTTACTTGCTTGCACCTGCTGTGTGCGAGTTCGCACAACACCTCAGTGATATCAACAGACAATTCCAACTGGGCACGGTACTATCACCCTTTCTGTCTGGCACTAGCATTGCCTTGAGTCACCCAGAGGTTGCCAGCACATATGTGTTTCAGCCTTTGAAGCCCATCAATCTGCATAAGATCATGTAGAGTCTACAAAGGACTCTCAAGTCACATTTGTCAAGAGAAAAATTCATATTTCCTTCTTACAAAGTAAAAGAGAATTCCTTTTTCTTGGGAAAAGAGGGTCAAGGAGGAATTGTCAGATGTCACACAAGTTGGATAAAGATCAGTGATCTGGGGACTCCATACATTCTGATCATAAGAAGTAAGTGACAAGTAACTACAACTGTATTGTCCATGTAGAGAACCACTTAGTATGGTAGTTCACTAAGCCATTCCAGATAAAAAATTATAAGAAAAAAGCAACTCTTTTGCATAACTTGAGAAGAAATAAATAGATATAAGTTCTGCTGAACTCCAGCAATAAAATACATTGTTATAGATTTATATTTTTTCTATATAAATATATATATATTACATATGGATCATTTTATAGATATATAAATGTGTCTAGTGTCCATATATTAATAGAATAATACAGACATTTAAATGCTTTAAATGTCAACACTTATACCAATTTATTTCCTGTGCTGTTTTTCCCCACCTCAGCAACGTGACAATTTATTCTTTTAGGGAGCTTAGTGACAGGGAAGTGATTTAGCAGTCTTCAGCAAAGCGGTACAGAACTTGAGTCTGAGCTCTTCACACCCATTAAACCACTGTATTACCTAAGGTATCTCAGATCTTCATGTTTCCATGGAAGTATTTATTATGCACTACCACAACATCACCCTGTTAGTTCTGTATATATCCTGTTGCCAGTATTTCATCATCTGTCTACATTAATACTTCAGCAGGCAACCTTTAAAAAGGCTTAAAAAAAAAAAAAGATAGGAAAGGTGCAGGAGAAATTTCAAACTGACAGTAGCATTTGTCAGCTGTAATCCTCTGGAATTCAGGAGTCACTCATGTTATTAGGTATATATGAAGCAATAGTATTTTTTAAGACTGACACCTACATACTTTCTCTAAACTAGACAAATATACTAGGAAGTTTTTGAGTGTATTATGGCCTAGTTTTGTTCCTTAATAAGTTTAAATATTTTAAGAATTCTGTAAAATCCATTCAAGTAGTAGCAAAATTTGTTTGTACCATTAAAAAAAAAAAGGCTAATACTGTTGTAATCACATGAATTTCTGTGATAATTAATAATAGAGAAAAGAAATATGCAGGAAAATCAAGAGATGAAGTTCACTTCTCAGTAAAAACCTAGCACAAGAATTGTACATCTCCTACCTCTCCTGTGGTATCTCCTAAACTGTCTCATGGGCTTGCTGGCATCTGCAGAGGTATGGGTATCACCTGATTTCTCCAAAGTATGGCATCTAGCAGCTTGCTTGTGGCCAAAAATGTCAGAGATTTCTGTGCAGAAATAAAATAGATGTTTGTTTCAAATATAAATTCAGTCTCTATTTTTGCAATCATTTGGTGTTCTAATTATAACAATCTAATTTGTAAACAACACATGCTGAGGTTTGGCAATGAATTTCTGATGAAACACAGAGTACAAATTTTAATTACATACAGTTCTAATACAGTGAGCGCTGCAGCATTTCTGTCATCTTTGAAATGGTAACAAAATGTAAAAAAAAAAGTTTTTTGAAATATGAGCATGAAGGTAATGAGATCAATAAATGTCAGCTAGAAAAAGTAATCACAACTCTAGAGACTCACTAACCTTTCTACAAATTCCAGAAATAATAGACTAGCCTGGATGAAGAATCTTTAACAGTGGGAAACAGACACCATTATAAGGGGGAAGTGAGCCAAAGACTGCTGAATAATACCAGAAGAATTGCCTTTTAAGTAAATGAGAGAAAAACAATCAATATTTTTGCTTTTCCTCCAGTGATCCTCACCAATGCACTTTCCTTCACACCTTCTGTTTTTGAGAGTGAAATACAATGCAAACACATGTGTGAGCCCAGAGCAGAAATATGAAATATGGCATAGAGTGCAGTAAGCGATCGTGGTTTTCCAAACTGATGGTCTGATCCTTCTCTCAGGTAGGCAGGAATGTAAGAACATTCATTGACCTCCATATAAATTCCAGATACTTAACACTCCAAAGATTTGGTGGTGTGTGGTTTCTATAATTTTTATAATTTATGCAAACCCAGAGCTTAAGCATGAATTAATTCAAAACAAGAAACTTTGTGTGCTACGTTTTAATGCCTCTTGGTAGAATCTAACTTCTGTAAGAGAAAATATATTTCATATGTGAAAGATTAAGTAATATTTGAAAGGATAACATTGGTATTTTAATTTTTTTTTTAGTTAAAAGTACAAGAGACTCCAAAGCTGAAGTGAAAATGGAAGAGAATAAAATACTTTGTCAAACACTTCCAGATGGGGAATAATTTTTTTTGAATGACACATGCAATTCCTGAAAGCATATAAACATTTTATGAAGGGTATGTAAAATTTTCTAAGGATTTATGCATACAAAAAAATTATTTTAGGTAAATTGACTCCTAAAAGAGGGGTAGAGATAGCATGGAAACCAATTCTTATTTTATCATGAACTTTTTTTTTTTCCCCAGTGTTGACTGAACATTTTTGCATGTGGATTTCAAAAAAGGGTGGGCTGAGATTGGGACCCAGTCATTAGAGTCTACTCAGCAAATGTTGCCATTTTTTAAATGATGATTTTCAAATGGTAACACCGGTGTAAAATCAGCTGAAGATATTAGCAGTTTACATTTCACCATTCAGGTGCTAATCTGAAGTAATATATGCAAAAGGGCTCCATGTAGAACATACAAAGTATTGCAATGTCACCATTAACTTTTATGATGAAGTTTCTACTTTCTATTATTCTGTATGTCCTGCTAAAATTAAAGGAACTGGAGAACCAAAGTGCTTTGAAATTCTGTCTCATTACACACACACACATCTTTTTCTTTGTTTTGTTTTCTCTTTTGAGTCTGACTGTTCATTTATATACGTGTGCATATAAACTTTTTTATGCATAACATTTTATATATATGTAAAGTACTATATACATTATTACATGTATATAGTCTTTTACATATTTATATATGTTTCTGTAACATTTTGCAGGACTGGAGTTCCTAGAGGTAAATAGCTCTGCTGCTAGTGTGTAACTCAATATTAAGTAGCAGATGTCTGTGATGACAGCCGTTTTTTTGGGGTTTAGGGGGGTATTTCTGTTTTTTTTCTCAGCATGGAGCTAAAGAAATATGTATTGTGAAAGCTGGTTGTCGAGGGCCACTACAGGAGCACAAACTGGATTTCAAGTCAGTTTTATTGAACAGAACTTACCTTAAGTGTGCTGGAGCACCATGAATGTAGAAATGCAGGAAGGGAAGGACATGAGTTTCCCTGCTCCAGCCACCCGTGGCTGTGGGAGCAGCTGTTTGTGTCCACGAGTGAAGTTGGTGCTATGTCAGGAGACCATGCGTGTGTTTAATGACATAGGAACAGCCCAAAGTGATCAGCAGTTGCTGGAAACCAGTTGAATCCATGTAAGGAAGGTT
Organism: Phainopepla nitens; assembly: GCA_013400175.1. NCBI lineage: Eukaryota > Metazoa > Chordata > Aves > Passeriformes > Bombycillidae > Phainopepla > Phainopepla nitens. Next base: position 120,799 of record VXBQ01013740.1, read on the forward strand.
TCAGCCTTCAGAAAAACAGGAAAAACAGGTAGGATATGTTGTGTTTTCCATTCCATCATATTACAAAGCCAAAACTCACATAGGAGCTGTGACATGCAGGGACACCACGGTATGCAGCTATGATTAAGAAGCTATGTTTCAGGATAAAAATCTTTTCAGCCTGTGATTTTAAATGAAATGACTTTCAGTCAAACCAATTTTTGCCTGTAAAGGCTTTGCTGTGGCACACCCTTCCCTTTCTCAGGGCAAGCTAAAGTAAAGCAAACTGCAGGGAGCTGCACAAGTATCCTGCAGGTGACAGGGCAGCAGAATGGCAGGCAAAACTCAGTGCCAAAACCACAAAACAACAGGTAGAGAGGAAAATAAAGTACACACCCAAGATGTTGGTTAATCACCCATTGACACACCAGGAAGAAATGTTTAAGTTCCTGGGTAGGATTATACAAAAATGCCAGCTCATTGCACAGCAACAGTCAAAAATGTCAGTCTGATGTTAGAAACTGCAAGGAAAGCGTTGAAGAACGGAACAGAACACATTTCAACACATTCTGCTCTAAAAGCAAAGAGGAACTAGACTGGGACTGGAGAAGCATGAATGGTTCATGAGCAGAAATGTGGATTACTTCTTCTGATTTCTCAGTACAAAGAAGTATAAAAAAATTTTGAGGAAGCAAGCTTAAATTAAACAATAAGAAAGTTTCTTTGCACAATCTATCATCATCCACCATTTTGAATTAATGAGGTATGTCAGCAAAAATTACAAATTAAGTCAGTTCTTTTCCTGCTACTGAAGAGAAAAGGTTGAAATGCCCATATCAAATTAAGAGGTTCCTAAACTACTGATTTGCTAGACAGTAGCTCATAGAAGAGCACAGATAATTTTAAATTTTCTTGGTTTATGGTAGTTTTCTTGGTTGACCGCTGTCAGAGATAAAATACTGGACATCACAGAACAGAAGTTTTTATGTTCTTAAATTATTATGCAGTTATAATTTTTGGTCCAAATGATGTGCAACTCCTCCCGTGAGTACTGCTTGCAATTGCCATTTAAGTGGCTTTGACAGACTGAAAACAGAATCTGACAGAAATCCCATGAAGTTCACCAGTGAAAAAAGCAGCCAGTATGCAGCAATCCCATCCAACAGCACAGACTGGAAACCAAAAGGCTGAAAAGGAGCTCTGCAGGAAAAGACCTGGAGGTCCTAGGGAAGAAAGATGAATTGAGTCAGCAGTGTCCCTGTGGCAATGAAGACTATCAGCATACTCCTCTCCAAACAAGATTGAGGGAAACAGATCAATGGGTGTGATTACCTCTTGTGAGACCACACTGAGTACTGTGCCTAGTTTTGAACTTCCCAAAAATAAGCAAGAATTTAATATACTGGAGTAAATCCAAAACAGTTATGGTACTGCAGCACACTGGGCACAATGAGAGGGTGAGGACACTGGGTATGATGACACTAATTACCTGGAACTCTCCTGTAAAACAAGGCACTGCTGGGATAGCACAGTACAAAGAGGGAGGAACTTCATTTTTGGCATCCAGCTGACCTACCTGCTAAATGTCTTACTTTCTACATTCACAGCACACAGTATCTGAGTGATACAAAACCAGAAAAAACAATGGAAACAAAGCAGAAAGAATTAATTAGACTTTCATGTGATAGCCCAATGCAGGTATTTGAACTGTGTTTGGTGGCTTTCAAAAGCGCAGACAGGAGCAGTGATTAGCTAGGTTTTGGATAGTCATGAAGGATCTCTTCTTGAACTTGAAAATCATTTCTCTTTTCAGATTAGATTTGTCCAAATTATAAAGTTTAAACCCAAAATACTACACACACGTCGTCATTCACACTCATAGTCAACTATGCACTGGAAAACTGCTTTGCTATTACACCCTCTGGGAACAAACCCTTTACAATTGCACCAGAATTATGGTCATTGGAAGTTTCCTCTGTGTCAGATACAGCTATTCATTGAAAGCACTCGTTCTCCCTTCAAAGAGAGTACCTCCCTCATTCCTTAGAGAGGACAAGTTCCCCTGCTGTTGCCTTTAAGAAACAGGGTTTCTACAGGGACAAGGGAGGACTATCCCACATGGCATGACACATGGAGGTAAAGAGAAATCACCTTAAACTACCTGAAGGACCTGGATCCATGATCCAGTCTGGATAGATCTATATTACCACAGTGTTTTCAGAGGTACTTTCTGGCAGACAGCATTAAAGAAGATCTGTTTCTCCAGTTTACCACAAGATGGAGGTGCTGTCACTCAGAATCACTCATTAAGGAATCAGGAAAATGGTGAGTATTGTACAACAAGCACTGTAAAATTTTATGGATGTATTTAAGGCAGTAATAAAAAATAATGGTATGCAACTGTGACATATTATATTATTAATTTATTTTAAGCCAATTGTCTAATGACATAGCCAACCATCTTCAAACCAGTGTTATTTCAAAATGCAGCAGCTTCACATTTGCATTTGAATTACTGAAAGCTGCAGATACTGTTTTTGAATCACGTATCTATTGGAAGTGGAGATGTCTGATAATGTTCTCCAAAAGCATACAAAGTGTCAGATGGGTGCCACCTTCTTGGATATAATATCCTGAAATGATCTTTCCCTATATTAAACCTTCTGGAACTAATTGCCAACAAAAATCAAGCAGGTTTTCATCTGTAACAAATACGGGTCTGCTTGTTCTCAGAGGCATTCAGTCTAACCCCCATCAGAATACACAGGAGGATATTTGCCACCAAAAGGCTTTAAAATTCCTTATTAAGTCATGTTTATAGTATTTACTTTTTTGATGCTGAAGCAGAGACAAATAAGGGAGCTCTCATTTGGGCTTCTTGCATGAGCCTAGCAGACCATGGACATGAACTCTTCCTATCTGCCAAAAGCTCAAAAGCTTTATCCCTTTAGTGTGCCTGGATAGGTTCTTATCCTGTGCTTTCTTCTTTTGTTTAAAACTTCAAAGGAAAAAGGTTAATTTTATTTCTGCAACTTCATTTTTTTCCCTCACATCTTCTTCACTACTGATTATTTTGCTGTTTTGAGGAGAATTTGAAACATAAGTGAAATTGGTTTACCTTACTTTACAATAAGACAGACATTGAAATAATCAGAAAGGAAAGACTATGAAGACCTTGATAGTTTTGATGTTCAGTGATGCTATATTTGCAGAGAACAAGTTCGATAATACAGAGAAGTGAAAATCTCTTTAGATGTACTGTTAAGCCATGGGCAAACACCCTGTCTAGGACCCACTCTGCAAATACTGACTTCATCTGCACATCACTCCTTTGCTGCTTGGAGCCACCATCTAGTGGCTGCATGGTTTGTGTGACCACAGTTTACTTGGGTCTATTTATTTATTTATTTAAACAGATCCCAAGATTTGAAAACACATAGAAATCTGCCTAAGGTAGAAGAGGAGCCAGAGGAACAGTAAGACTGTGAGGAAGAACTGGGTCACAGTTGTAGACAGTATCTCAAGACAGAACAACTACTGCATGTCTTCACTAGTGAGGATCAATTAAATTTGAAGTTCTTAACATACTTCTAATTGTATATGAAATAACGGATGCGGTTTTTCTGTAGAAAACAATACATGTTTGTAGGAAAATTGACATCCTATTTCATATATTGTTATAGAGCTGTTGTAGGAACCAGATAATCTTTAATTTTCAATTAGTTCTTTAAAATGTGAGGTAAATTGCCAGATGTATAGCTGAAAAAAGTGATATTTAGGGAATTAAAAAAATAACAGTGTCTCAGAGATTTCAGCTGTAATACATCTAGTATTCAAATGACAGATTGTTAGTGAGGAACCTTATGATTTAACTCATACCACAAATACTTTCATTTAATTTCTCCTAATTTCAAAAAGTTCCAGAAAATAGACTAAATCCAGAAAGATTAACTGAGTTTCTAAATAAAGTTCTGCATAGTTCATTGCTGTAAGAACAAAATATTTCAAATCCAAATGTGTCCTTCCTGGGCATGGGGGTTGGACTAGAAAATATCCAGAGGTCACTTGCAATCCTAACTGTCCTGTGGTTCTGTGTTCTTAAATATTGAATAATTTTTCAGTCTACAAATACTTGTAAAATAACTTAGTGAAGCTGAATGTGTATTTAATAATTTTTAAAATGTTTCTGAAAAATAATCAAACTTAACCAAAGAAGTTTATAAGTGCTTCCAGTCTCTAAACTTAAAAACCACCATTAACAAAAGGAGCATATATTGAAAATACATTAACATTATAGGCTATGTAATTGTCAAATTATAAGAGGACATTCTTCATCATAGCTGACTTTTACACACTACATTTTCAACACTTCTGCTTGTTTTTAAGAAAATAGTTGGCACAGATCTTTTTATGTTGTTTAGAAGAAAGCAAAAAACATAACATTGATTTTTGATGGACAGATGTTTGCTGTAGTTCCTCATCGGAAACTGCTGCATATAAATGTATTTATAGTAGCGAAGGACATGTCCTGTGTCAAAAGAAATCTGTGGCAAAGGCAAAGATGGCTCTTGTTCAGATGCTGAATACAACCTCTGTGTCTCCCCAAAATTCTTCTTGGTATACACTGATGTGCTTTACCACGGAAATGTTGAAGAGGCTCAAGAAGACCACTCATGCAGCAGCAGGACCTGAAATAAGTTAATCCTTTTGTCTTCTGCAATTGAGTGGTTAACAAAAATGCATGTGTTTGATTACAGACATAGCAAGTAGTTCATTAATGCAGTCACTTGAGAATTATAAATTCCTGGCTCATAAGCATGGGCACAGGTATATATTTGAGAGTAAGACTACTGTGGTTCTGATTGTTGCCATTAAATAGACACCATGTGTTCTTTACATCGAGAATTTCATTCATTCTAATTGAGGGCTATTTCTGAATTGAGGGTTATATTACTGAAATTCTACTGATAAAGATAAAATGCTATACAATTAGGGGAAGACAAGCCCTTCAGATTTATTTATATCCTACCTAATGCAAATGTGAAGGTTCTTCTATTCCACATAAATATGCAATCACCTCCTTGAAACTTGCTAAGCTGTCTGCATCAGCAGTTTCTCATGAGTTATGCAACTTGCTTGTCTGACAAAAAATTGCACAGCCTCCCCTTCACTACCAAAGAACCCCCACACTAATATAAATTGCAGCTCCTGGCAGCCATAGGTGGGCATCAAACAACACAAGTTACATAATTACAATTTTTGACGCTAAAGAAGTCAGCTAAATCCTAATGTTCTTTCACATTTTTATTCAGTTTTCAACAGAAGTTCCTACAAACTTAATCCCAAAAGGGCTTCTTCCTTCCTTCTCAAGGAAGAAGGAATCAACATTGGTCTACTTTTAGGAAATTTAAAAATACGAGGTAGGAAAACGAAGCAGCAGCCATTCTATAAATTAATTTTCAGATTTTAATTAAGAATTAAACAAAATATTTGTTTCTTTAGGGATGTTTTATCTTTTAAAAATTAATTTTGTCCAAAGCAAAAAAAAATTTTCTTTTTGTCTTTTTTATTTGGGGGGAGGGGCATGGTGGAAAGGGAGGGAAGGTCAAATTTCAGTAACATGTATTACACATTTATTATTTTTTAAAATAAACCTAACCTTTCTGCTGAAAAAAGTATTTGTGATGTTCCACACAAATTTTTGTACTGTGTTGTCCAGCTCAAGTTATTTCACCAGCTGTAATCCAAAATGGAATTATAGATCCTGCAGATTTCTTTCATTGATTTCTTTTTTATTACTGCCACACATTTATAGTAACTTGTGACATAGTTTAAAATATCATGCCACTGATATTTTTCTTAGTGTTTAAAGGTCAAGAGATTTATGTCTTCATCTGGAGATAGTTTAAAACTCTTTTCTTTACCACATCTCTGAAAGAATAGGATTTAGGTATCATCCTTTTTATTCTGATGCATCTCTGAAAAAAGATATGGCATCCCTCTTATATTCTACTTAAGCGGGATAAGAAAGATTTGGTACTTATGTCTGAATTCTGTTTCAGTTACAGTAGAGAAATATCACTTAGAATTTATATGAGAATAGAGTCAACATGAGACCAGCTTTTGGTTTTCGTAAAATTCTTTTAATTCCTCTGAAATAAATAAAAGTATCAGTGCAAAGTAAACATGGGAGATAATTCAATAATGATTTTGACTTAGTAAACTCTTTGAAAGTTTGTAACTTAGAATTCTGTTTTCCTTATTCCTTTAGATTTCTCTGAAATCCAGAGACTGATATAAAACTATTTATTGAAGAAGCAAGATGAGATCTAAAGAGCATGAGGTTAGAAAGGAATAATGCAGAACATATCTCAAGACCTTTTTGTCCCAGAGCTACCACTGAGAGCAGCCAGAAAAGAGTGCACAAACTTCTGGCACTGCCCCTGTGGAAACGCATGGATAAGTTGCACATACACTCCAAGGGAAGGTGCCAAGGGCCTCCTGAGCTCACCTACTACAAATGAAGGAATCTCAAGACACTCTTTGAAGACCAGTTGTTGCAAACCTTTATATAATTAGCATTTACACAGCTCATTTGGCAAAAATATGCTACATACCATACCAAGAATACAGAGCATAATTGTTTTTGAGACTTATGTAAGTTTAGTGTTGGTAAAAGAAATATTTCAGCGCAAAAACAACTGTGTATTGCTACAGTTTTGCTTTGGCATATGCACTGAGCCTTAATTAAGCAATTAGTAAGATGACCAAAGCCCTTGTCAAGAACAGGATGCCACTGGGTTAGGCAGCTCAGCAGCTGTTTGATTGTGCAGGTTAGATCTCTGCTTTTTTTTTTTTACTCAAATTGACAGTAAAGTATCATTATGTGGTGGATACAGATTTATTTACACTTTATGATGAGCTTTTAAAATTAAGTGGTTATTCACTGTATGCAGGAGTATTTTGTATTTTGAGGATTTAAAAGGCAGCATGCTGATAAAGATGGGAGCTGTAGATAGTGGTGGGGCTTTTTCCTGAAAAATGGAAGTTCTATTGCAGAAATAGTTCTGTCTTATTGAATTACAAGAAACCATCCTGATTCAAATTAAGGACCAATGTCAGGAAGTCTTCTGCCTGAAGAAGTCATGCAATATTAATGGTACCACAGGAGGGTTTTTAATATGTGTGTTACATCATTAGAATATGGTGGTTTCAGCTGGGGTAGAGTGAATCTTCTTCACTCTGGCTGTCATGGAGCTATGATTTGGATTTATGCTGAACAGGGGCTTGATAATATAGAGATGTTTTTGTTGTTGCTGAGCAGAGCTCACACAGAGCCGAGGCCTTTTCTGCTTTTCATGCTGCCACAAAGGCAATGGAGCTGGGAGTGCATGGGAGGCTGGGAGGAGACACAGCCAGTACAGGTGACCCAAAGTGACCAAAGGGATATTCCAGACCATGTGACTTCATGCCCAGGATATAAAGTGGGAGGGAAGAGGGAGGAATGATGTCATTTTGATGTTGGAGGTAGGAATGTGACAGAACTACAAGGGCTGTTCACAACAGCCCACTTTATTGAGTGCTCTCTTTCAGATCACAAGGTCTATGCAGTCAATCCCCTTTGGCTGAACCCGTTGCCACCCGGCCAACCAGCCGCTCTCGTACCCAGCGCCCTAGGCCTGCTCTCCAGTGGTTCACACTGGTCAGGCGATATCATTTAGATACTTATATAATTAGCTACCTTTCAGTTATAAAAATGGAATTAATTTAACCGTGAGGCCTTCAGGCCAGCTCTTGGCCGCCACAGAAAGGGGGGAGTTTTGAAGTGATGGCATTTGTCTTCCCAAAGAACAGTCACCCATGACGGGGCCCTGCTTTCCTGTGGATGGCTGAACACTCACCTGCCCATGGGAAATAGTGACTGAATTCCTTGGTTTGATTTGCTTTTGTGTGCAGTTCTTGCTTTCCCTATTAAACTGTCTTTATGTCAACATATTTCTCTACCTTTTACTCTTCCAAATCTCTCCTCAATCTCACTGGGGAGTGAGCCAGTGGCTGCCTGGGGCTGGGCTGCTGGCTGGGGTTAAACCACGACATCCTGTGTCTGTGGTAGAACTTTAGATTGGTTTGGTTTTGGGTTTTTTTTTTTTTTTGGTAGACTATTTGAGTTTCTCTACATATTCATACAGCATTAAAAATACACATTTTTATAAAGAAGTAGAAGTCTCAAAGGTAACCAATAACTCTTGCCTGTTTTCTTCAATTCTGTCAGGTAAAAAATATGAATAGGAATATTAATGAGATTAAAGTGGCTCTTGTATGTGCTTTGCAAAACTGGAAAATCAAGTGCAGAAGTATTGTCTGGGATTCTTCCCACAGAAAAGGAATTACATTAAAGAGAGAATCTCTTGAATAAAAAAAAAATAACAGGGAAATGGTCAGCACTGAAGAAAGACTGAATTTCCTCCTGAAAACATTGCTAGATTTAAGCAAAGCCCCTGATAAGTTGTCCTGAAGTGCTGTGTTGCATAATCAGTTACCTTTTGTTAGAAATATGCACTTATTTAAATGATGCCTTATATTAAATGTAGTCAATTATAAATTTTCATTCAGTGTACAGAGTCTCATGGGAAAAGTATGAGAGCTGGAAAATTGGCAAGTAAAAGCACAGAGGAGCAAACTATAGTATCCTCCAGTGTTTTGAGTGTTTCAAATGGCAAAATTGACAGAAACTGGGGAAATGCTGTTTTAACTGGAGAACAAATAGTCTACCTAATCAGGTACTTTGAAAATAGAAGAACCAGGAAAACTTGAGTTTTGTGGACTGGGTAGTTGAATCTTCTGTAACCATGGTAAGAAATAGTATGGATTTGCACGTATCTTGGAGAACCAGCTGTGCTCTGGAAATTATTTTTTGTCTTTCTCACTCCAATACCATCTGTATTTGCCTGTTCACTTGCATAAACAGAAACAAGATAGAGTTTGTAGACAGTAACTACCTCTCCCCTCACATCTGGCAATTTGCAAAGGCACATATTAGACACAGTCTTGAGAAATATATTTAAATGGTTTTTAAGGAGGTTTTTTTCTTTTTCTATTTTGAACCTAAAGGAACAAGGATCAGGAGAAGGAATATGGTACATGATTACATTTAATAAAATAAGAGAATTGTTTGCTAACAGCTTGTTAACAGTTTGCTAACTGCATTAGGCTTCTTTCTGCAGCCCCAGACAGGAGCCAGTCTAGGTTAGCTATTATTGTCTCCAGCCAAAAGGAATGGACAGATACAGATGGCTCCTATAGGACCCTCATGGCATGCACCTGTTCCAGAAAGCTGTTCCAGGTGCTCTGGGGTGTGTGGGATAAATTGGGAAGCAGAGCCATGGTTCCATCAAGGGTGGAGAACTTGCCTCATGCGTCCCTCAGCAACCTGGAACATGAGGATGCTTTGTGGAGTCCAGACCTACCAGCTAGTAGCAGAACAGCTTGTGTTTCCAGGAGAGGGTCACTCACAGATTTCTTGGCTCAGGCAGAGTGGTGCATGCTAGTGATATCCACCACAGTTTCATTTTAGCTGGTGGAAAATATTTCATTTCCCACCGTAAGCTTTGTATCTTGTCATAGGGATAATGAGGCAAAATTAACAGCAAAGTTAACTTTGAAAATCACAATTCTACCCTGACAAATAATCTTCAAAAAAGGCTGGGACTGGAAATAGCATTTTGCTGACACTATGTGTTCAAAAACTGTTGACTTTGTGAAGAATCTGGGGCAGGAGTCATTGCTAAACATTTAACTTAAGCAAGAGATTTCTTATATTTCTAGCTTTTACTTCAGAAAGATTTCTTCTGCATCCTAGTAAATATATATTTAGCAACAGCATCTGCCACATCAAGATATATTTTTACATGGTTACATTATTTTTAACATTAGAATTTTAATGCAATGCTGTCTGATTACATAGTACTGTGCCATACTAAAAGAAAATCAAACCAAAACAAACAAAAAAACTAATTAAAAAGTCTAAGCTTTCCATCCTTAGTGATTATCATATGTGTCAGCAAAAAGATCACCAGCCCCATAATAATTCACCCCACGTTCCCCTTTTGTGACTTGAAGTGTTTGGTAAGGGATCATTCTGCAATAAATGTCAAATGCGTGTTTTATCTAAATATCTCAACATACTCTACTGACAAAATTTAGTTAGGGATAATTTATACTCTTCAGTAGCCAAAGTAATCTATGGGTTCTTTTAAATTGCCTTTGTTTCTGAAATAAATTCAGTTGGCTGTGAAGCATGAAGCAAAATTTAGAGCAATATTTCATAAATCTATTGCTGCAGATTAAAGCAATCTTTAATTTACAAATGCTGTAACCAGCTCTGTATATTTACTTTGCAGAGCTTTGAAAATTCAAGCATCTCTTTTGCCTCTAACTAGAGCTTCTCCCAGCCTCAGAGAAGAACAGCCAGGGCTAGAAAATCTCTGTGTGGCTTCTGTAAGTCTCCACTTACTGGTGTTTTTCAGTACAGCTGACCTCAATAGCAGGCAAGGGCAGCCTACGAACACAGGAAAGGGAACACAGACCTCTTCATCTTCCTAACCTTAACTGGAAGCTAGAAACTGTCCCATGTTCCATACACATTGACTGAAGGTAAATATGGACCACTATGGATCGTCAGTGCAGCCTTTCTCATTCACCCATTAAACACCCAGCTCACTCAGACCCTCACAATTGCAATGGTCTTCCCTCTACCTTTCCTTTTGTCTTGCTCATGCCCTGTGAGAACTTTGGCATTAAAGCCTTTTTTTTCTTGCTGAGCTTTAGCTCTTGATTTCCCACCACTGCTCCACCTCCCTGCTCAGACATAAGTTAAATCCTCCTTCCCCATGCCATCATGGATTATCCATACCTTGTTTATGTATCATATGGATGAGAAGCATTATAATGATGTTGACTTCTAAGAGATGGTTGTTGTTTCCAGTGAAACAGCAGGTAACTATTTTCAGTTTAGTGTTGACGTAAAGCAATTTAAAGAAAACAAAACACTTGTTTTGTATTTAAATGGAAGAAAATATTTTATACTTGAATATGCTTCCAAGTAGGCATTTTAATAAAGCAAGTGCTAGGCTGACAAGTCGATTTAAACAGTATTTATGAAACCAGGCTCAGCAGTTCATTGGCTGTGAATCTTCTCCAGCTCATAAGCACCTATCTATCCTATGCAGACTACCAGTTTCATCATTCTGTTCGCATTGCTGGAACAGCCTTTGCCATTAGTCTATGAGATTTTCTTGGATATCTTTCAGTTTAACCCTTGCATTTTGATAGAAGAGTTAAATACTGTTTTAGAAAAAGGAAAAAATAATTAAAGAGAATGATTCATTCATCATTCACTTACAAGGTGAATTGAGGAAAAACTCTGTCTGCGCAAGGATTGCATGTGTCATAATTAATGAACACAAAGGTTTCTGTTGCTTGAATGCCTCTTAAATCTTCTTCTGAGCTTAACGTAAAAAGTCCAAATAAACCTTTTCAATATTTTTTCTTCCTCCATTTTTCTTCTCTTCCCAAAATATTTACTGAAATTTTCTGCTTAACTTTGTAGATAATAAACTTTTCATCCAAAGAAAAAACACTCTGCCCACCTGCATTTCCAAAACAGACTTTTGTGGTTTTATATTACCACTTACACCACCATCACAATTCCCTGTATTTTCCAGGAAAATATCTCACAGAATGCATCCCTAAGTCTTTTGTTTAAATTTGGTCACAGTGCATAGGAAAATTACTTTATTTAGATTAAGTTGCTGGTATGCCAAGATCATTGCCATTCAGTGTGATCTCATTGTTTTCTTGCAGTTCGTCCTGTGTGGCTGTGTTATATGGAAATGGGAGGAACTTCGGAGCGAGAACTTTTACTTATTATGTGCTTGCACATCACCTCACATTATGTGACACGCTCAGGAACAGACAATAATAGAATAAGCAACTATACTGAGTTTGACAGATGATATTAAGTCATTGTGCACTGCACTTAATTACTGAAAGCCATAGAATACATGCAAAAGTTCTGTGAAATAGGTTATAAGTTTATTAAAGTTCAAACATAATTGCTAATGTTTGTTCACAAGAGTCTTGTCTTATTACATGGGAGAATAGACCAACCCCTCAATCTCACTACAACCTCCTTTGAGGCAGTGTGGACAGTAGTAAGGTTTTCCTATGCCTCCTTTTCTCCAGGCTAAACAACCCCAGTGCCCTAAGATGTTCCTCACAGGACTTGTGCTCCAGACCCTTCCCCAGCCTTGTTNGGGTCCTTCTCCACTGGGCCAATTTCCAGTCACTCTGCCCCATCCTGTAGCACTGCATTGGGTTATTGTGGCCAAAGTGTAGGACNTCTTGCTGAATCGAGCCCAGAACTGAATGCAGTCCTTGAGGTGTGGCCTCACACCTCGAGGTGCTGTGTGCCGAGCACAGGGGGGCAGTCACTGCCTTGGTCCTGCTGGGCACCCTATTGCTGACCCAGGCCAGGTGCCATTGGCCTTCTCAGCCACCTGGGCACACACTGGCTCAGGTTCAGCTGCTGTCAACCAGCATCCCTGGGTCCTTCTCCACTGGGCCAATTTCCAGTCACTCTGCCCCATCCTGTAGCACTGCATTGGGTTATTGTGGCCAAAGTGTAGGACCTGGGACAGAGTCTTGTTGAACCTCATGTCCTTGATCTCACCACTTTTATCCAGCCTGTCCGGATCCCTCTGCAGAACTCTTCTACCCTCCAGCAGATCAACACTCCCACCCAGCTTGGTGTCATCTGCAAACTGACTGATGGTGCCCTTGATCCCCTCATCTGGATCATTGATAATGATGTGAAACACAAATGGCCCCAGTACTGAGCCCTGGGGAAACCCACTAGTGACCAGTCACTGATTGGATGCAGTATCTTTCACCACAGCTCTCTGGGCCTAAGTGTCCAGACAGTTTTTTACCCAGTAAACAAAACCCCCACCTATGTCATGAGAAGCTAGTTGTTCCAGGACAATACTGTGGGAAATGGTGTTAAAGGCTTTACTGAAGTCCAAGTNTGATGTGAAACACAAATGGCCCCAGTACTGAGCCCTGGGGAAACCCACTAGTGACCAGTCACTGATTGGATGCAGTATCTTTCACCACAGCTCTCTGGGCCTAAGTGTCCAGACAGTTTTTTACCCAGTAAACAAAACCCCCACCTATGTCATGAGAAGCTAGTTGTTCCAGGACAATACTGTGGGAAATGGTGTTAAAGGCTTTACTGAAGTCCAAGTAGATACATCCACAGCCTTACCCTCATCCACAAGTCTGTTGTCATATAAGGAGACCAGGTTTGTCAAGCAGGACCCGGCTTTCACAAACCCATGCTGGCTGAGCCAGATTCCCTGGAGTCCTGCACGTGCTAGATGATGGCACTCAAGATGATCCTGCTCCATGACCTTCCCCAGCAGCAAGGTCAAATTGACAGGCCTATAGTTCCCTGGNAAAGGCTTTACTGAAGTCCAAGTAGATACATCCACAGCCTTACCCTCATCCACAAGTCTGTTGTCATATAAGGAGACCAGGTTTGTCAAGCAGGACCCGGCTTTCACAAACCCATGCTGGCTGAGCCAGATTCCCTGGAGTCCTGCACGTGCTAGATGATGGCACTCAAGATGATCCTGCTCCATGACCTTCCCCAGCAGCAAGGTCAAATTGACAGGCCTATAGTTCCCTGGATACTCCTTCTGGCCCTTCCTCCACACATTCCAGGAACCTCCTACACTGTCCCCTCTCAGCTGTACTGTATTTCCAGCAGAGATCTCTAAGTCCCCCATAAGAAAAAAGGCAAGCAATTGTGAGATTTCTCCTAGCTGCTTACAGAATATTTTGTCTGCCTCTTCATCCTTGTTGTGTGGTCTATGCATTACTTGCATAAGCATAGATTAGTGATAATAACTGCAAAATAGTGTCTTAATGGGCAGAATTTTCCATGTGGAAGTGAAGGCTGGTTTAAAATGATGGCCTATTATTCATCGTATAAAACTTCCTTGTTTATGGCTCCTTGGATGTTGTTTTCCAATGTTCACATCTTTTGAGGTAATCAATGACCTCATCATTGTGGATGTTATCAAGACATTGAAATCCTCTGTACAATACCAAATTTTGATGATGTTGAAGAAGTCTCATCTTCTGTCCTCAAGGTGCACAAAAATATCAATAAAATGGGAAAACTGTTTCTGTTTATGCTATCCTGCCTTCAGCTTGCATAATTTAACAGTAGCTAAAAAAAAATTAGGGTGGACTAAATCCCGGGCGAACCAGATTCTATGAAGATCTGCCTTTGGATACTGCCAGATAAATGGCATGAGGAAGAAGATCTATAATCTAGTTACAGCTTTCTGTCAATCTTCGTTCGATGCAAAAGCCTCGTGGAACGAAGGAGCTCAGAGAAGGGAGCTCATAATGATCTTTGTCTGGATGGAAATAGAAATCAACTATCACCACAACCAATTAAGTAATTGTCTTCCAAAAAGCACTGATTTATGATGTCATATCGTGGAGGTAAGTGGCAGAACCTAACAGCACCTCAAGATGATTTCAGTAATTATATCTACATTAAAAAAAATTTACCTTCTCACACTCAAAGATATAGAAAACTTAATTTTCAACTTTCTGAAACTATCTTGTTGCAATAGAACTATTAGTACAACCTTCAATTTGCTTAGCAGTTATTGTAATACAAATAGGTATCTTTTAAGTAGGCAGTTTTCAGAGTATGAAAGTTATGTATCAAGCCTTTAAAGTGCCAAATTAAAATTTACTTGACAGATATTCACTAGGGTGGTTTGTTTATTTTTAATTTTCAATTCATACAGAGCTCTGTTTTTTAAAAAGTGGAAATCAAGGGCCTTTTCCTTTCTTATAGGAGCTAGAAAATAGCCATTTAATTTTTTACAAGTGAAAAAGCCTCATTCTGCTAGTTTTAGGTAGAATAATGGTCCTGTCAGAGAAGGAATATTCAAGCATGGACAATACACAATATATTAAAAATACACCTCATCATTGTAAGTATCAGAAAATAGATTTTTTTTAAAATGAGCATGAGTTAAACATTGTCTACTTCATTGCTTTAAGCATTTTAGGAAATACCTTCCCAGATTAAATTCTGTTTACATTCTATTCTAATTACAGGGAACAAAAAGACCTTTTCACAAATTCGCTGGGGTTTTTTTAAAGTAATTTATTCATGAAAACTGCTGCCGACGAAAAAATGAATGTCTCAAAGGCAACACTGTTATAAAAGACAGCATTGTGACTCAGCACACTGTGAAACAAGCTGTAAGTCCTGCTCAAATATTCTCTTTCCTTCTCAAAGCAGGTTGCACCTTTACAAATGGCAAGACCAAATAAAGAAATGAGAAAATTGCCTTATCACCAGTGGGATAGTGCAGTGAATCATTGATTAACCCATTTCTAAACCCTTTTCTATTATTTTTTTCTTAAATATATATAGATATAGATATATTTAATTCTGAATTATTAAAAAAATGTCTGATATTGTCTATAAAACCAAAGCTATGCCTTAAGCCACAGTGGTCACTTTCTTCATTGACTTTGAATCTGAAAGCAGTGCCAGCTAAAAGAAAGGTGGTTGTCTTATAGTTTATAAGGACAGTATGAGTAGAAAATTTGGTTCAGATCTTTACACATATGAGTCAGTTCAGATCTTAGGCCTTTTTGGCATTTAATACCTCTAGAAGTCTTCATTAATCCCTTGCAAGGTTACAAATCTTATGCACTGTGACAATGTGTTGCTAAGACTTCATGTCTTCTAGGCACTGGATCCCAGGGGTCAGCTATGGTCACAGATGTGTTTTTGAGGTCTGCTATATATTTAGAAATCCTGGAGTTTGTAGTTACCTCCTTGCCAACAAACAAGTGCCTATTATGCACTAGGTAGGCAGATGAATGGTTTAAAGCACAAAAAAATAAGTAAAATAAAAAATACTCCAAATGAATCAATTTTAAATACTCCGAATAAAGGGATAAACTGCAAAATGTAAAGAACATTCAAACTAATATGTCATAAACCACCTTTGAAGATTGTTAAAAGTTGACTATTATTTGGTGAAATGGTTCAGGTTGAAGTAAATGGTGCAGCACTATTATTAAAAAATCTAAAATGATCATTTATGTGTCAAAAGGATGACTAGCAAGGGGAAAGGCAATTTCACAAGTAAAAGATTTGTTGGATGCTGATACTTTACAAACTTATGCAAAGCAATAGTTTTACAAAAACCCTGTGAATGTGTAAATGTACAGAGTATTTTAGGAGCATTATGCAGTATTTCTAATAAATATGACCTTGGCACGTTACCGTACAGGTTGAGGACAAGCATGCACTAAAAATACATTCTTGTCTAGAACAGTCACAACTGCATATAATTGAAGAAACAGATATACCCGGTGATGTGATGAGTCCAACTATGTATTCAAGCAACATATACAAATTATGAGAAAAGATTAAGTTTACCACAATATAGGGAATGGCAAAGCAAGGTTACCATTCCAGAATCTGCTCAGCTGCAGCAGTGTACACTGATATCAGAGCAATACCCAGCATTTGCTTAGAGAAAACGATTGGGCAAAAATGGCCTTACTTGCTCAGATCAAAGGCTCACCTGTGCATCCTGTCTCTGACAGTGGCTGATAATGAATGATCAGACAATAAAAAGAGAGGAAGAATATAACAATATTTCCTCCTGTAATCTTCCAGCCCTACATATCTGTGATTCAGAGATTTCTTAAGGCAATAGTAATATCTTCGCATTTCACAGCTCCTGAGGTTTCACACTCTCACAGAATTATTTCTTCACCTCTGTTGGCTTGCCTGCACACTTGGAAAACAGAAGAGTGAACAAGCACATAAGGAGCTGTTTCTCCCCTGAGTTTTCTGTAGGAACAGGATCTTGTAAAACATATTACAAACTGGGATTTGCAAGCTTGGTGTTAGCATGGATTCCCACACCGCAGGCTTCAGGGATGCAGGATGTGGGCCAGGGCTGGTGCTCACACCTGCAGAGGTGTGGTCTCTAAATGCCACTCACGACACGGTCACTTGGGTGGAAGAGAATCAGTCTCTTAAAGGATTTGTGGCATTTTGGGTTTACTCTTGCAAACTGATGTAATGAGCTTAAAAAAAAAAAAAATCATTGACCAAGAATGTGCTGTGTTCTATTTAAATTCAAAGTCGTGTGAGATCTGGGCCAAGGACGACCTATGAGAACAGATAAAGCTGTGCAGTGAAAACCTGCAGGATATTAATTAAAACCAGAAAAAATATTACCCAATTGTTAGTATTAATAGGTATTAGCTGTACATTTGAGGAGCAAGTTCTCTGCTTTTTTTACCTAGCTTAAAATATTGATTTCTTATTTTTTCTCACTTTAATATTGTACTGAGTTTCCTTTCATATTCATTTCAAATAGTGTCTTGAATGTCTTAGCTTGAGATTTTAAGTTCTCCTGCTTCCTCAACTGTTTAGTAAATAGCAAAATTCTTCTTGTTCCTCTGTACAAAGTTTGAAGTTTGTAAAACAACCACTCTTTCTGGGGCATGTCAAAAAGAAAAATGCATTAGTCCTGTAATTTCTTCTGTATAGTACCAAAATAACATTAAAGTAATAGATAATACAGTATTTATCTTCACTGAGATTCAGCAAAACACTCAAGCAAATCCCATTCATTTAAAAATAATGAAACAAAGATAAAAAACCCAACAAAAATATGAAAAAAAAAGGGAGAAGATGCCTATCTCAGATCTGAGGTACTCTAACACAATTAACACTTAAATGGAATCTCACAAGAATTAATTCACCAGGAATCTAGCCAGCCAAATCCAGAAAGGTCTGTCCTGCCAGAGATGTCCTTTGCAGCCTGCCCAAGAAGGCCACCAAATTCAGAATGCTTTGGAACAGGCTGGGGAAGAGCTTGTTCCAGAGTCTGAAGCCATCTCCAACAGTGCCCTGCCAGTCGCCTTTAAAAAATAACTGGAGGGATCCAGCTACAGAGGTCCTGCTGACTGCAGCTGCTGCTGTCTGGCCTGGAGAAAGAGGTGATTCCTCATTCATTCCCACTGATTTCTGAGAACCATAGGGTCACACAATGAAAATATTCAGAACTCATGTTTCCAAGCACAAATTAAAGTGCTGACAAACATCAGCTGAGCTGCTAGAAACAGTTAGTAAAATTATATTTAGCAGTTTAAAAGAGACCTCCCTTTTTGATGACTATTTTCATTAACATTCAATCTACCTGCATGCACTACAGCAGGCAAATTCATTCTGCTCATGCAGAAGTGTGATTAGGCAATGTCTTTTGTCTATTTATAAATATAAAGGCTCTATAAGATTAATTAAGTTAAATGCATGGGTTTTTATGGTTTTTTTTTTTCTGGAAGTTTGCATTTAAATATCAAGGAGTCCTCCAAGCTGAACTAACAACTTGCAACTACAAATGTCTTCAAATTGAATTATGAATGCAAGCCTTGGCTCAGAAACGCACCAAAGCACTTGCCCAAATCCCACTGACATTGAGATAAAAAATCTACTAAGAAAAGCAATCTTTCATCTTTTGGTGTCCAGAAGCAGCTTCCACACAGTTTGAACAGTCCTTAACTGTTGGTTTTAAGCTTTGACCTTTGCACAGAGTGATGGAAAAGGGAACTGTAATTGTGCTGGTACCAAGGAGACTGATATGCAGAAAAAAATAGGAGCCTGGATACCCATGGAGAGCTGAAGGGAGAATGATGGGGGTGTTGTTGTTTGCCAACATCTGGGCACCATCCAGCTGTTAGCTGCTAGATATTGTGTATAAATAGAGAAAGCAAGACCAGTTGCTCTTCACTACATCATAAATTATTACATTGCCCAAAGTGAAGATAAGATTAACCATGTTAGCCTTCTTCATTGCTCTGCCTTATCTCTTCTTGCCAGTGGAAGCAAGGGCTGAAGTATAGAATTTAGACCTTTAATTACAACACGCCTCTTGGTGAGCAATAAAAACATTCCTTTTCCAAAGGCAGTATTAGAATGAGGGATCAGTAGAAGCCTTTCCAGCAGGAGTTCGGTAATAACCATTTTACCATAACATCTTGCTACATTTTCACACAATTTTAGTCAAAGTTAGTTGTTTTCTGGGGAAAAGGGACAATTGAAAGGAATTCTGAAGAAGCTAACTGGAGGGGTTTCCATCACTACCAATTACAAAACTTGTGTTCCTGCAGTGCCTGTGACCCATGTGAAGAGTTTGCAGATGACTGCTGCAGTGTCTTGGTACAAACTACTAGCCAAATATCAAGCCAAATATTATTTTAGCCATCAACAAAGCCGTGTCTACAACTACAGGAATTCAGGAGACAAAAAAAAAGCTGCCTATGTCCAAGAAAGAGAGTGAGGCCTCTTAATCAGGTCTTCTGCCTGTATCCTCTCAGGTTTGCCAGGGTTTATTTCTTTCTTTTTTCTTTTTCCTTTTTTTTCCTTTTTTCTCTTTTCTTTTTTCTTTTTTCTTTTTTTTTTTCTTTTTTTTTCAGTTGGTTTGTTTGTTTTTTGGAAGTGTTTGGTGTTTTTTTTGGTTTTGTTTTTGTTTTTTTTTCGTCTAACATATTACAGGTGCCATTGTCTTGGGCTTACCTGCTAAGGCTGTGGTAGCAGGAAGGCTGCAGGTGTAGCCTCTGTGAAAGAATAATAGCATCCCCCCATATACCAGACAGAATCTGTTCCAGCTGGGTCTAAGTTGGACCCACTTCTGGCCAAAATGAGCCCATCAGCAATGTCAGTAATGTCTGTGAAATCATTTGAAAATTAGAATATATGTAAATATTTAGGAAAGGGTAAAAAGTGCTGTGCAAGAGCAACTGAGAGAGAGGAGTGAGAATATGTGAGACATATTCTCAGAGTGTGAAACACTCTGCAGGCACCAAGGTCAGTGCAGAAGGAGGAGCAGGAGGTGCTCCAGGCACCTGCAGGAGCAGGGATTTCCTTGCCGTCTGTGGCGCAGACTGTGGTGAGCCAAGGCTGTGCTCCTGCAGCCCCTGAAGCTCCACACAGAGCAGAGATCCACCTGCAGCTCATAAAGGACCCAGTGCTGGAGCAGGAGGATGCCCCAAAGGAAGATGTGAACTCATGGAGAGAGCACACTGGAGTAGGGCTGCTGACAGGATTTGTGGCCCTGTGACTGCCCACACTGCAGCAGTCTGCTCCCGAAGGACTGCACCCCAGGGAAAGGACCCAGGCTGGAGCAGTTCTAGGAGAAATGCAGAAACCCATTTTGGAGACATTTGTATATAAGTGGAGCAGGGAAAGGATGTGAGAGGGGAGCAGTGGCAGAGACTGCAACTTCCTTTTCCCATTCCCTTGCATTGCTTGGAAGCAGGAGATGGAAGAACTGGGAGTGAAAGTGAGCCTGGAAACAAGGGAGTGATTACAGATTTGTTCTTATTTCTCATTATCTTACTCTGTTTAATTGCTAAGAAATGAAATTTATCTCCCTCAAGCTGAGTCTGTTTTCCCCATGATGGTACTTCCTAAGTGATCTCACTGTCTTTCTCTCTCTGCTTTTTTTTATTTTCTCCCTCATCTAGTTGATGGAGTGGGGAGTGAGGGAGTGATTTGGTGGGAGATGGACAACCATCCATGGTCAAGCCACCACAACTATTAAGAAGACAAAAGAAAGATAATTATTATAATGAGTTTTAATTAGATATGTGAACACCCAGAGAAAAACAGATCACATGCCAACAACTCAAACTTTAAGCATTTGTTAAGCAGCAGTCACTGACTAAATCAACAGGGTGGGTTGCTGTCCATTAACCTAGGGCAGCATCCTACCTCTGTACTTCAGTAAGAAACAACATGAGTGATCAGATGAGCCATTTATCATACACAGCAGAATGAATTATTAAGTTTAAGGGACGTGCTTGTCAACAACCTGTCTCAAAAAGAAAATACCTAAAATGCAGAAGCCCCAAAACATAATCTTCATTTAAGTGTATTGATACCATCATTAATTTTTTGAAATTCCCTTCTGTTTTCCTGCTTTGCCTTTTGTAGCTTTCCTGAATCCTTAAGACTGTGGAGAAATCAGATCATACATCAAAACCTTCCTTTTGTTTCTCTAACTGGTGGAGAAAAAGTCAGCTGAGGAGGAAACTCATTATTCAGGCAAAAAACAGACATCAGCATACCCTGATCTCATTTGTGCCAGTCCCTGTCAAGCTATAATTTGTCTTTTCCTCTCTTCATTGTCAGCAGTGACTAATTTCTATGCTGGAGGTTTTCCTATTCCTTGTGGAGCTTGATGCTTTCTTCTTCCAACTTTTGGCATAAGTATATTTGAAATTTGCAGGGGGCACTTCCAAATTAGTTTTAAAATTCTGTCTTATTGGGCATCCCTGGGAATGTGCCTCTATTTGCTGAACAAAAGAGTTCAGATACAGCCACCACAAGGAGCACAAAGCAAGGAAATACTTGGACATCCTGGGTAGCTAAAATACTCACAGTAATCTAATAGAATCCGTAGAGGTGGTCCTCAAGCTCCCATACACTTCTCACACTTCTCAGGTGGCTTTTATGGTTCTGTGGTAGATAAATCTCTTTGCTAACATGATCATTAAGTTACACAAAAGAAGGTTTTAAATGACAAGAATAGTTCTACTAAAAAGAACATATCCTGATCATGTTGGTCCTTGATCCAAAATTATTTTCTATCCTTCTGCAGATTTTTAGCATGATGAAACATCAGCAGGTGTATGATTAACATCTCTCATCTGTTATGACAAAAATATGCAGGCCCCCTAAAATGCATTTCTGCATTGGATTTGCTGTTTAACAGAATATAGTCCACAAAATACAAGGCCAACTGCAAGTACAATGTCTTGAAAAATATCATGTACTCCTACTCTTTCCCCAAAAGCAGTCCCTCAAAATATCATACTAACAATATATTGTTACTCTGTCAAAGGATGCTGAGACAGCAAAAGACTCATTTTTGCATAGTTCACATGCAGAAATGTGATGTAACAATTGCATGTATACACACATATGTCTGAACACACATACTTGCTTATACAAATAATGACATGCTTCATTACATTGTCTGCAATTGTCTCATATTCTGGAGTCTGAGTCCAGCAGCAGGGAGATTAAAGTAGGATTGAGATAAAAATGCTGTTAAAGTGATGTCTTTCTTGTACCTCCACTTCAATTAACAATTGACGTCAACATTGACTGAAGTATCACACTTCGGTTGCACAATCATTAAATCAATAGTGCTGTTATAAGACCCTGTTTTTTTCATTTTACAAACATAAAAAGTAAACATATAAGCATATCAATATAAAGAAATACAAATTTACAACTTGGAAGTCTGATGAGAATGTTTTGCTGATTTGGGGAGCATGTGACTGAGCAAAGTCAAAGAGCAGAAGCCAGGGGCAAGTCTGTGAAAGGCAATGCTTTTTGGTGGACCATCTCTCAGCCAACTGAATACACTCTCAGATAAAAGAAACCAACAGGATTATACTTTTTCATGTCTAAGATTAAACCTAGTTAATACACTTCCTTCTGAAAGCAGCTATTACAGCTAAAACCTTTAATACAGTAGACTGCTGAAATATTTAATCTTTCATGTGTTCTGCATATAGCAATAGATGTAAGTTCTCCAAGTTCCAGTGGAGAACTTTGTCCATTTAATTAAAACAAAACAAAACAAAACAACTTCGTACAAAGCATGTTTGCTTTAATCATATTTTCATCTCTTTGGGGGAAGTCAGTTAACGGAAGAAATTACATTTAATTTCTGATAGGGATCAAAGGGGGAAAAATCAGTGCCTCAACCCCTATTTATAGCTTATTACCTATCACAAGTTACAAACCGTTACTTTCATAATAAGATATTTGCAAAGACAAATATCTATTTGACATTTTGCTTAATAAAGATGGTAATAACTGATTCTAATAATGTAAATATAAATAGTTAATATTTTTTATGTTATAAAATACTATCAAATCTATTCTGATTATCCTAAGTTTGAGTAATTTTACTATATTTGGTTGTATATATTTTATACATATATTTAAATGCAAACACACATGTATGTAAATATATGGTTAGAAAGGCAGAGTTTGAAATGAAAGAAATCTGTTCACTTGCTCAGTCCAGAACTTCCAAAAAGTAATTACACCATGGAATCTAATGTTTCTGGGGTATGATAAAAAGAAGCAAGGTGAGGAAGTGGGGGGGAGGTAGGAGAGAGAATTAATACCATTTCAAGAACGTAACAACTTGTGCTCTAATAGCCTAGTTGGCAACTTTTAGGATACTACAGAAGAGAGGGAGGTATTCTGTAAACACTGGATAAACGTGGCCTTTGAGAGACACTCAGAAGTGTTCTAAGTTGCAATCTTTCACTTTTAAAAACGGCTCACATCTTAATGTTGAAATCTGGATCCAGAGTCAAATAAAACTTCCAGAAGTTGGGTGAATTTGTAGTTTCACAAGGAAATAAGACACTCACCTGGCACGTCAGTTCCAGACTGATCCAGACACCAGGAGACATTACTATAGATGGTTTTGGTTCAGAATGAAATCATTCACAAAAGAAAATAAAAACCGACTCTTTTTACACTGAATGGTTTTGAAACAAATCCCTACTTCTTTGTCAAAGTCCTGCATTGAATTAAAGATGGAAAAATCCTTCAGAAACTACAGTAATCATTTTTGCAAATGACAGTACATAAAAAGTAATAATTTTTCTGTATGAAAGCTTCTTTCAAAAGTTCTTCTGAAGAGTTAGGACTCCATGTTTTCTTTTGGAAAAACAACAGTATTTCTGGTTGTATATTACTGATATTTTTATCTAAGACAGTAAAGACTGGAAAAAAATCTTTCCAGGGCACACTCAATCTTTCTATAATCTTGTAGAGGAAAGTGTTCAATGCTCGAAGAATAGTTCTAAGGGTACAATCAAAATCATTGATCAATTTGGAATTAATAACAGGAATGATTATCTGACACAACAGATTTATAGAGATTTTGTTGCTTTCTGTTATTTTATGAGACTTTATGGGGATTTTCAGGTGATGAACAAAGCATCACTTCTGAAAACACAATTCAAACAATATAAGCAGCTGTGAAACTCATGGAGGATAAACTTAAACCTGAACTTCTCTGCATACAAGAAATATCTCCCATGTCCATGTGTTCAGAGCTCCTTTTTAATCTTCTTTACCCCTTTTTTACCCCCATACTTCTTCAAATGCCTATCTGTTCTCTTCCAGCACTTTTAACAAATGAAGGTCCTCTTACCCCTCAAATCAAAGTTGTAGCTCTAAGGCCTGCTGGGAGTCTTGATGAATTAAATTTATATTTGAATGCAAAATTTAGCCACACTGCTTTTATTTACAATTAATTATTCCTTGATAATATGCAATGAACTCATGCAGATAGTTTTCTTTCATTCTAGTATTCCTGCAAGGAACAACAGAAAAGACTTGAATCACTACATTTGAGATATACATGCATGGCAGCAAGAATCAATTATTTATATTCCACTTAAGAAACATTTAACCATTCATTCACCCTGAGAATACAGACTAGTGCTTAAAGCGATAAAGTACATTATAGGAAGGAATAGTTCAGAACCCCTCACGCAGAGAGAACAGATCTATTTGAGGCTCTCCCATCCCCAAAAGTGCTCAGGGATCTCCTCAGGGGAAACCGTCAGCCATGCCTGAGAGTTGAATCACAACTGATTCGTTTTTTGCTGATTAGTTTTTCCATGGCTTTGGCTTTTTAGAGAAGAATTACTTCTAAAGTTAACTTAGAATTTGATTCAAACCAAAACAGTTCTGACTTTACATTTGTTTGGGACAAAGAAGGGTTAAATTTGGTCTTTTTATGGGTCTTTTCAGAGGATCTTTTCACTTTTAATACAGATCCAACCAAGCCAGCCTACAGTGGGAGGGCAGTACTTTTGAGTCATAACCATAAACACACAATGTCTCCGTAGTGCCCATCTATAGCAAAAATTTCCCAGACTGCAAGGACAGCTCTGCAAAGACAGAGGCAGCTTCTCGTGGCTGTGGCACAGACCAGAACAGGCAGAACATGGCTTTGACTCCACCATGTGGCTTCGCACCGACACAGACGGATCGCCAGCAAATTAAACTCTCAGAACTGCTGCATAAACCTCGCTCATTTTAGCGAAGAGAAACATAGCAATTCACTGAAATACTGTAATACAGTTTGTATGTGAACCACAATTACAGAGGATGATTAATATTATGTTAATAGCCAAGTGAGCAACATATTTTTTTTACTGAAGATAAATTTCTGCATCCATTATGGTCTCTGCAGAAAAAAAATAATTCTTGGGCAACTGTTTTGCCATCTTTTAACCAGGTCTTCACAAATTTTTGGGATTCTTCAGATTACAACGTACCTTTTTTTCCTTCCAGGTTTCAGTTTGATACTTCAAAATAATATCCTGGTTGCCCATGTAAAATTGCCTGACAGTTCAAATGCAACCAAGAAGAAATCAGTTGGACGAATTCTGCCTAATCAGCAGCTGCTTCTGTCTTCATTGGGAGATGGAGATTAAAGGCTACAGACAGCAGAGCAAGAAGTTATGTGTGGAAGAGTGCACAGGGTGAGACAGTGAGGGCCAAAATCACAAGAAGAAAGCAGGATGATCAGGAGCCTATCTCATACACCGGAAATACAAACAATGCAGAAAAAAGCCAAGCATGTGTATGCAGATGTGGAGCAATGACATAATCAGAAACACAGAGACACACTGTGAGTCAGCACAAAGCTGGAGTGCTGGCTGGGTGAGGGTTCTTCAGGAAGATCAGTCAAGGAGGATGAGTGGGACAAGTACATTCTGTGCGGAACAGTGGCTCGTGCAAAATTCTCTGGGATGGGAGGCATGACTGTCCATAGATAATGAGTCAAAATCTGGTCCAGGAGATCAACAGATCAACAGACAGAATATCTTGGTGGGCATCTGCTACAGATCACCATATCAAGAACCAGAATGGGTGTACATTTTTTTTTTTTTTAGTGCTTTAGTGCTCATGGGATCCTCTAACCGTATGGATATTGTGTTGGTTACAAGTAATATTAGATATTTCTAGTTTGTGCTGGGGATTGCTTTTCAACAAAGATACAGACCAGGAGTTTATAAACATATATTAGCTCAATGATGCAACAATCTGGCAATTTTGGCTGCAATGATTATCCATGAGGTGCTGAGTAGTCCTATCTGGAAAATCTTGAGGGTAATTAGGAAGACAGGTACTAGAATAAATATGCCAGTGTTCAAAGCAGACTTTTCCTTGTTCAGCTCACAAAGGCAGGAAGGATTCTGTGAGTACCAAATCACCAAAAGTTCAGGAGAGTTGGTTGATGCTTAAGGACAGTATATTTCCTCAAAGCATAAGTTAAAAAAAAAAAAATCCATCCCAGTATTCAGGAAGTCAAGCGGATCAAGTCTTATCCTCTGAGGCAGAGGATAAGACTGCCTCAGCTGGAAACTCATGTCTGAGTTCAAACCCAATGGGAGGGAACGGAGGTAACAGTATTGAAAGAGATAGAAAAGGCTGACAGAGTAAAAATCCTCCGCCACAGACTTTTCTGGCAAGGTCTGTTCTTCCAGGGAAGACTGTATAACTACCAGAAAGATTCCTTCAATACACCTCCCAAGCTAGTCAGTAGGTCCCTAAGGTATGCCTGCCTGTCCTAGCAGGAAGATTCTTTTAGCTTTGGAGAAAGCCTTTACTAAACCCTGAGTGATCTGCAGACACTTTTCTCTCGAGCGACATGTTCATTGTGTCTGCGAAACAATTTATCTGTGAAAAGCTGTACACATTGTTCATTGTATTCATTGTTCATTATATCTGTGAAACCCTCAGCTAACTAGGATTACTGAACAGCGAACACACTCGTTTGCAATTTGCTTTGTTACTGTTCATGGAAGTTATGCAATGCTACCTTGAAGCTTTCATAAAACTAAAAGGCCTGGCTTCATTAAAATACCTGTACAACAAATTAAGCCTCCTTTTCCTTGTGAGGTGTTGGGTTGGATTCTTAAAGCAAGGTCCCAATACTAACTCTAAATGTCAGCATGAAAATAATTATTGCTGTGGGCCACAATAAACAGTTTTGGTAGCAGGCATGCTGCTTTGTGTTTGTGGGAAAACAGTCAGAAAACTGAGATTATGTGAATTTAATAAAATCAAGGGTCTTCTGTTTATTTTAGATTTAACATTGTCGATACTACATTGGAAATATTTAGCCATTCTAAAGCAAATCAATTTTGAACTTATGCCCCAGTACAAGAGATTTTTGTTTTCACATTTTAACAATATGTAGAGTACTTTCTTTCTTAATTAAGCAGGAAGATGAATTCCCTTTACTTCTTTTTTACCTCTCCATTTGTGCCATATTTGTAGTATGAACATACATGCAATCATATGGAGCACATGCCTCAAACCAGACCTTTTAAATTTTGAAAGGATTACCTTTACGATCATCCTAAACCTCTTAGAAAATAAAAATGAAGGTTATATCTAGAAACTTCTTCTCAGTTTGCTCAAATATTTTCTTTTTGAGAAAATAGCATATGCAGTCACAAATGAGAGTACCAAGTAGTACTGGAGGTTTTTCTTCTTCCTTTCTTGCAGCACACATATAATTTTCTTATTTTCACTTGTGGCTTTAATTTTAAAATGGGCAGATGGGCTAAATATTAAAACTAACTCATACAAAAGCCACCTGAAGTCACAACTGGGAAAGAAGTGAAAGCAAATAAGTAGTCATAGACACTGACAAGGAGAACAACATTTTGGTTCCTTATTTTAACTGCTTACAGAAAACTCATCATCACTGCTTTCATCAAAGACCACATGGTATGAGAGATTCCAAACTGTAAGAATATTGTCCCTCTGCTTTAGTTTTAATTTAGTCACTTATAAAAAAATTATCTCAGCATTTTGGTCTTGGGATGTTTTCCAGACTGTTGCTCAAAGCTCTTTTTTGCCTGGTTAATTAGAGCTTAGTCCAGAGCAGGGGAAAAGAGAGGAGGAGACCAGCATTGCCCTCCAGGACAACTAGCAGCACCAGCTGTCACACAAGCTGCTGGCTCTTGGCTCTCCAATTGCTCATGCAGAAGGAGAGTGCTGTGTTTTCCTTCACTGCCCCTCACAACAGGGCAGTGTGATCAACTCATTTCCTTCCCTGCCATGATGAATCTTCAGCCTGTGCTGCCACCTGCTCCTGTTCTTAACAATTATCCTGCTCACAGCACATCAGGTCCATCGTGCTTTCACCCCAAGTTGGGCTGAGGGCCTGGATTTCAGGCAATTCTGTGCAGAGTAAAAGGTTTACTCTGGAAACTCCAGAAGAGTTGCTTCTGCATTCCTGAACTCCAGTACCCTGAACTCAGCTTAATGCTCCATTTCAAGTCACTTCCAAACCACCACCTCCACTCCTTCTAACCAAGGATTGCAAGCAGGCAAAGAAGTGTTCTATTAGCAAAACAATGAAACAAAATAAAAGTTCCACCAACCAAGTCTAAGGAGGGGAAAATATGTTAGAGTAGGGAAAAAAAATAACAAACCACCCTGGCTAGTCTTTTTAACCTTGCTGTTAATGGAATGGCAATGTAGGCTTATATTTGCTATTTGTGACAAAAACAGAGAATTACTTAACAGGGAATTGCTTTTCCATTATAACTTTGAAAAAACAGCTAAGTAGAAATATATTTCCCTGCAGAGCTGTATCAAACATTTATGCTTTTATAGCTTTGCTCTTGTCAAACAATACAGAGCAGCATTCCCAAGTTCCACTTGATGGAGAAAAGCATGCTGTATAGATTGGCCTCAACACAAAAAATTAATATCATTGTAATTAATAAAACATTCACTAAAATCAAAATGTAAAATGGCTGCAATTTAACACAACCATGCTAATATCTCTGCATTTATTCAATTCCTTTGGTATGGGACTCTGAGAGAATTTAATGATGTAGACCATAGTAATCAAATAGACAAGTGCAGAAAAATGACACATTTCTCTAAGCAGTCACTTTCTCATTCTAAGAAGATTCTTTGCAGTAAAGTCAGGTCTGCAGATTGAAAATCAAATGAAAATACTCTTTTTAGAGTTTGTAATTCTCAATTTAACAAATGTTAATGTTTACCAAAACCGAGGAAATATACTGATACAGTTTAACTGAGAAGATAAAATATTTCAGAGCAGTAACGCATATACATTGGAGACATCATAAATAAAAGTACATATTTTTCTCTTTTACCCTCAGTACCGTTGACAAAACCACCCAGAGATTTGGGAATTTAGCTGGCTTGTGAAAAGCTAAAATTTCCCTCTGGTGCATTCATTAAAAGAGTGTTTCTTTCTAAATGGGTAATCTTCTTGAGTTTCTGCAAAAGCTACTTTTCTGCATCTCTATCAGTTACCAAGTCACTAATGATATTTCAATGCTCATCATGTTGCAGATGAGCCCAGCAATAGCTGCCACGTCATTTCTGGTGCCTAATGCTCACCCCTGGTGGTGTCACAGCATTGAGAATTATGTCCATCAGGATTTCCAGAAGGAAGAAGTCAGGTCCAGGACAGGGCAAGGCAGCAGCGAGGCTCAGAGCACCACAGGTAAACCATGCAGCTGGCAGCCAGGACAAGGGAGAAAGCTCCCAGCAGTCTCCCTGGCCAGCAGGTAGCTTTTCTTCACTCTAAGCTC
Organism: Phainopepla nitens; assembly: GCA_013400175.1. Taxonomy (NCBI): domain Eukaryota; kingdom Metazoa; phylum Chordata; class Aves; order Passeriformes; family Bombycillidae; genus Phainopepla; species Phainopepla nitens. Next base: position 150,607 of record VXBQ01013740.1, read on the forward strand.
TCCAGGAGGCCAAGTTAGTGACTGCTGCCCAGATTAGAGGCTACAAACCTTAATTGCCCCAGGCAGCTGACACAGACTAGTTCAAAGGAGAAAAACTCCAACCTCTCTCTACTACTGTGCCTCTTCCTTTGGCTTGCTGAGGTCTGACTAGAGCATTACTTCTTTACCCTGGCCCTGCACATGCACATAGTAGTGAATATTGTCCCTTCTGTTAGATTTTTCCACTAACAAATATGACTTGGAAACCTGGATTAAAATTTGATCTTCTGTACACTTGTAGCCAAGAAGAGAACATAACCCAGAAGCTGCTTATGGGAAAGATAACACTATCATGGCCAGAAAAAACAGGCAAGACCATTTCTTACCTTCATAGAAACAAATAACTGTGATTCAGAGCCTCCTCTTGGGCTCCCCCTTCTCTATTTGTGAGACATGGCCAAAAATCTGAGCCAAAGTTTAAGATACAGCGAATTGCAGTTATGTCTAGCTAACGAAGCTTTGCTCCTTTTTTATAACTGTTACACAGAAGGATGTACCAAAAGTATAGCTCATGAAGGAGTAGGACATGCTGTCAGTTTCCTAGAAGTGATGCATGCAGAAGTTTACTAAGTATAAAGGCCCCACTTGGCTACAATCATACTTAAATCATCACAAAAAGGAAGTATGAGATCAGAAGACAGTCCCTACACTCTGCTGAAAAAAATCAAGTTGCCAGTATGACCACTAGCAATTACTTGGCTTGACATCAATAAACCTTGGTACTTACCTGGTCACCAGCAATGTTTAGTGAAGCAAACCTAATTCAAGCACAAACATCCAAAATACAGGGAATAGACCATACTCCACACTAGTGGAGCTTGCTACCAAATCAGTGGAAGCAGAAAGCAACTTGTCAGGCGCAACAGTTAGAATATTTGCCATCTGTTTCTCTGCAATCAAAAGTGACTTAAAAATACATTATCCTACCTTGGATTTTAATTTTTTCATGAAGTTTTTCAAGAACTTATTATAGGCACTAATAGTATTTTTTTCCTGACAAATTCCTATTTTATTTCCATTATATCCATTAGAGAAAAATCCTGTGAACACTGAGAGCAGTAGTTTGGTGGGTTTATCTACCACAATACATTTAATATGCTCTAATCTTTCTCTAACCCAACTATACGATTGAGAGGCTGTGATTTCTCTGGAGCAGTGACTCTATGAAAGGGCCTTCAGACAAGACCACTAAAGTGTGTTATCATAACAAAGATAAATCACTACCAATAAGATATTAAATATTACACTTTATTTTGATGACTAAAAACCATGAAAATATTGGAATAATACTGAAAATTTTCTGAAGAGTTCTGCATTTGCTTGAATTTAAAAAAAAATTGATAAAATAAGGTTGTATCATGTAGTGAGCTAAGGATGAAAAGCTTTAAACCTCAGGCTTCCTACTAAAAAACCCTAAACATTTGCGGGCAACATGATCCATCATGTCTGCACAAGTGCAGGAATTACTTCAATGTCTCTAACAGAAGGGCAATTTAAAGGGAATTGGGTTTGAGTACTCCTCCTCCATTAGAGCCCAGCATGGAGTTTAACTTTTATGCAATGCCTGATTTGTTTTAATGCTGAATGATTCATGATGCAGCATAATTTCATGTCAGGAAAGCAGGACCAATTTTTATTGCTGTGACTTGATAACTTAGCCAAAGGATAATTCGGGTGGGTTTGTTGTTTGTTGTTTTGGTTTTTCCCCTGGTGTTCTAAATGAAAATCTGATATCAATAATTTGAATCTAGGAAGTATTTAATTTAAATACTGAGCATTATTGCATCATTTTTAAACTAGTTATCCTTGTGCACTACAAGGTACCCACGCAGTATTGTCTTTCTTTGGGATCATTGATATTTATAGCTGTCTTTGCAAGCTGTAACGGAAAAGAGACTGTATTCTGCATTTTACATATTAAAAAAAAAAATCTATCTATTATACTGGTTTCACAGATTTGCATAATTTAGTAATGCAGAGCAAGAACCATCTTTACAGGAAAAAATTTTTCTCAGTTGGTAGCTGCCATATCCTAGATCCATGGCTTTACAGTGGTGTCACCCAGCTCCTATATATCGGTTTGGAATAAAATGTTTTCCATAGGCTTTTTTTTCATTGCAGTACTTACTTAAATAGCAAAAGTGACTTAGCTCTACAGACATCAGTCAACTGCTTTTCAGTTGCAGCATTCATATTCTCAGAATAAATTGTAGCAACTAGTTTTAAACTGACTTCACTCTTTCAAGAACCTCATCTTCCTGCACATCATGCACAAATACCTTTTTTGAAAACCTCTAGGTCAAGAGGTTAATTGTGCAAGACAGTAATTTGTAAAAATATTAGAGTATAATGCTACTCAGTAGTTGGAAAGAATGCCTAAGCTTGCCAATCTTTCCGGTCCAAGGGGCTAGACATGGCAGGGTGAGATTTTTCTTCTGTACACTAGCTGTCTCACCAAAGCTACACAGTCCTCTTTAAATGGAGAGGGATAAATACTCTCAGAAGGTAATTACTTCTATACGCATTTTTAGCAGAAACATAAACTTTAAGGAGCTAAAACTGAATCAGAGTCATCTTATTAACAAGTAGATGACAGGACTGGAATTATGTAGTCACAACTTCAATTTACCTAAAAATTCACTCTCTCCCTCTCCTCTGTCCACAAAAATACCTGTTTGTAATGGAATATCCCCAGAAAATTGATTATATTCTTTTCTCATTAGGATCTAGACCATTTCAGACACTTCTTTCCTTCCCTAAACAGGAAAAGTAGGTCTACAACATTTTATTACCTGTAGCCAGGTTGGTATTCTGGATCATGTGGAGTGAAAGGCAAAACCATTTTTACTTGAAGTAACTTGGTTGTTGTGCAGATGTCCTTTTTTAAATTACAGAAAAAACCTGACGTTCATTACATTCACACAGATGAAGGCGTGACCAGGAGAACAAATTTTCTGGTAGTCCATTGTTCAGACATTAGAAGACACTGGAAGCCGCCTGTGGTGAGGCAGGTTTTCCTAGATACACCAAGTGCAAATTGCTCACCAAAATGAGCCCAAAGTGCTCCTCCTCCACTGACCAAGCTGCTGCCTGCCCACCCTCCAAATTCTTCTGCTGTTGTCGACAAACTCTGGGGATGAAGATGGTATCAGCACTTTTCCAAGGAAAACCCTTCCAATGCCTGTAAATGCGATAACATTACCAAGGCTGACGCATTTACAGAGTGTTCCTGAGACTTCTTGAACAGCTCCCAAGATCAGCCAGCACACTAAAAACCCACATGAAGAGGTTAAATTGCAGGCAGCATTCTTTCATTTCTCATTGCTGACTGAGGAATAGTTAATGTGTAACCGTTGCTGGAGGAGAAGGAGGAAAACTTGGGCAATATTTTCTCTCAACACCTTGCATAAACAGGTCAATCTCCAAGACAGTCTGAATTTATTGGTAGAGCAAAGTAACATCATTGCTTGCTTACTCACACCAAGATGGACATTTTAATCTAGCATTCTGCAATCCTTGCAGGATGCACTTATTCTATCTGCTGGTTCACAGCCATCATCAGATTGTTGTTTTGCATACACACAGGGTTTTTTTTGCTGGAAAGGGAAACTCTTTACTCACCTGCAAAGGAATTAAGAAAAATAACATTTGTCAATGTTTTGCTTCTGCAAAACAGTGGCAAATATTTTAATCAAATTTTTTTTTCTCAGTTAATAAAACTTTTACAGCTTCTTTGAGTATAAATTCTAGGATAAAAACCTCTATGGATATTTGCTCCTTCTGTCTAGCGTGTTTCTGTGCATGCAGCAGTTAACCTAAAGATGAATAAACCCCATACAAAGCCTTAAAAATTTCAAGTTTATTTCTGTACTATACTGGTTCAGTTTCTATACAGAAATGATGTCTAGCGTATTGCATGGCAAAAGCACAGAACTACATGGTCTTCACTATGGTTAGGTCAATTGTTATGTGTTGGAAGTTTTCTCAGGGGACATTGCTGGGGACAGAGAATTTTGCTTCATGCTTGTCTTGAAGTCACCCGTTGTCTTCCTGGGATTGCTATTGGCCAGATACTAGTTTCTCTGGCAAGAGTAATTTGGGAATTGAACTACCAGTAAAAGAGATGCTAAGAGACTATTGCTAAAAGCTATTTTAATACTAATAAGGAACACACACTAAAGCCTATCCATCCTCTGGCCTTTAAAATAAGCAATGTGAGATAGCCTTTGCTGACATATTTCTCTAAGTCCAATGCATTCACATTTTGCTGCTGGAAATGATCTCCAGACTGTATTAATGCATTTGAACCGAGGTTCAGGGTTCAGTGGCTGGATGGCTACTGATTGGTCTGGATCAAAGCCGGGGTGAGGAGTCTGACAATAATTAACTGTTTAAGTGATTAAGGCTCTCGTTTGTCCTCTGGCTTCCTGATTCACCACTCCCAATTTAGCCCAGGGAAACTGGGCAGAACCATGACCTTTTGAAACCAGCCTGAGAAGCCTGGCAGGCTTGTGTTACACCTGCAACACATGGAGTTTCATATCTGGTAGGGCATGCAAGGTAAATTAATGTTCTTTTTGAAGAGTCAAAGTCATTGTTTAGTTCCAGTGTTATTTTTTGTTATTTTCATAGTCTGGACTGATTTTGTCTCCTTGGAAACAGAGATATTCCTCCTCAGTTTTGATCTAAAGGCCACACAGCTACCAGAGATGTTACTCACTTAGAGGAGAATTGAAACACACCTTTGAACAAGTCATCTCCCAAAGTGACACAACTATCATTCCCTTTCTCTAGCACCTACTTCAAAACTATGATGCAGGTGCACGGAAGTGGACCCAAGTCAGCCATGTATTAGACAAAAAACCCATCTGTTTCACACAGTCAGAACCTTCTTTGACAATTCTCCAGTTCCCACAGCAGGTTATCCAATGCTGATGACTTCAGACAGGACTGTGAGCTTTCTACCAGTGTGTAGCAGAAGAAGAAAATAAGAATGTCCAAGCTGTTCAAGGTTAGATGTCTGCACTGTTTAATACACTACTCCAAGACAGACCATTCTGTCCTCACAACTTAGCTTGAAACACCTTCTGTGATTGCTGAGAAATTCCCTGAGCAAAAATCCCTCTTACAGCAGCTTTCCCTTTGCTCAGTGTTTACTAACTTTCATTTGAATGCAAAGTGACTATTCAGTTCAACCATGTTTACAACTTTTATGATTTTTTATTTATGAGCATCCATACAAACGGGTTTTTGTTCACACAAATGCTTGCTGAAGGGCTATTTTTCATATGACTACCTGCACTTAGAAAGAAACAAGGGTATTCTCTCAGAGCAAAAACAATTGCTACCTGTTGCTATTTGTTGGCTCTTACTCACATATTCTAAAAGCTGCCATCATGCATTTTATGAAACAATACCATGAAATTAGATGGCCAGTCACATGCAAAACCAAAATGTCAGTGAATTCTGGCACTTCTGCTTTGGCTGCGTAATATCTCATGACCAGCTGTGTTAACTGCAGTGGAACAATTCAAACTAAAGAATATCTCCACCAGGTAAAGCCCCAAAATCTAGCCCAAACCAGAAAAATAACTGAAGACTGCTTGCAAAAGCAGCAACTCATGCTCTGTAGAAAATACCTAAGGACAGGGGAGTTTGGGGGTCTGTTTTGGTTTGGTTTTTTTTCCCAGAATGTTAATCTCATTTTNCATAAATAACATCGCAAGCTCTGTTATCCTTCCTTTTTTTTTCACCGAGGGACCTTAAAACACCAATTTCACCGCCTGCCATACTGAAAGTTTGCATGAAACTAAAAGCATGTTGTTGTTAAACAAAGGATACAATGGAATAAATGACAGGATTTGAGATGTAACCTGTTGAAAAATCTCATTCTATGCTGAAAGAAATCTGGAATCTGATGCTGTAAATGAGTAGGGCATCTGCAACCCCTTATTTCATCATTTGCTCCCTACACAACATTCTCACTGTTGTGAGAATGCTTTTCCAGGCTGCTTTTTCTTACAGACCAAATAGTTTGCATATAAAAAAGACAGGATTAAGGAAAAGTCAGATTTGCACTTTGGGAATATTTTTCACTTTATAACTTGAAGCCAAGTAAATAAAATTTTATTTCCAATCTTGTTTACCTGGTACTGGACAAGAGGATTATGAATTCCTTTTCTTAGTGCCTGCCTTCCTGTCCCATAGCCTTCTGGTCCTCTTGCAGCCTCACTTTCCAGTCCTAGTCACCTCCAGCTGGTCCTGCTTGCACCCAGTGAGCAACTGCACACAAGGAGCTACACCTGCACATCCTTACAGTGCAAAAATCTGTTCTGCCATTTCTTCCCATACAGATTTCCTATCCTTCCTTTCTAGAGCCTGTCTCAATACTCAGTGGAGTAAGTCACTTCACAAGACACTTCCTGCTCTTCCTCCCAGCTGAGCTCCCCATCCTGCAGCTCTCCTGCACCCTGCCTGGGCCTGGGGGTACCCAGGCCTCTCTGATGAGGGTACCTCGCAATAGGATATATCCTGTCGAGACATATGAAGATTATGAGATAATACACAGCCACTAAAGCATGGAAAATTAGGAAGGATTTGAGTTTTGCTGATTCCTCTAAAAATTGTAAAATATCATCAGTTTTAAAAGCTATGCTTTATCACATTCCCCACATGATCATAATTAAATGGAAGTACATGCCTGTTTTTGATACAGAAGGTTAAGTTTAATTACTGTTTTATGCTAAGTAAAATATTGGGGGGTGGGAGACACACAATAGATGCAAGTATGGTACTAAATTTCATCCTTCTAAAAGCATAACTTTAGCCCCTTGCAGTTGCCAGATAACATTTCTGAAGTTGTGGAGATATTAAACGGGTGGCAGTTCATTATGAAGCCATTTATATTTTGTCAGACTGTTAACAAGATTTGTGTTATCTGTATCATGCAACAGGAAGGCTGCTGCAGAATCCATAATAACTTCTTACTATGCATGCCAAATTGTTGGTGCAATTGGCAAAGAGAGGAAAGGAATCAGAAGATTCTATTAGTAACAGCCTACATGAGTTGAGAGCCAACTTACCTAGCCCTCTTTGTGCTGTTTCTTGATTAAATTCATACTACATCATTAACCCATCAAATATTCGAATTATCACAAACTTCAATATTATACTAAATTCTTGGAGTTAACAGAAGTCAAGGTACAAGTACTTCTGATTCAAAACATGAAATTGTATGTTTTTATGTATTTAGCATACTTTGATCTACATATATTTAATCAATAATACCTTGCATGACAATACAAATATATTAAAAATTATGGTCTACTACAACTACTGTCTATACCTAACATGCGCTAGTTTACATAGTGTCATCTCAAGAATAACTGTTTTAGCCATTCTTCTCTTCCTCCTTTCTCTCCCATATAGCTTCTGAAAGACATAATTTTTCACCAACTTCCACTGTCTGCAGTCATTATTTGAAGTGTTAAGTGCATCACAGTGAAACCTTTCAGAAGGTGATAATATATCAACAGGGAAGGAATATATTGATAGTCAGAGAAACTGAAACTTAAGACTAAATAGAGCTGACAAGCCATTGCTAAAATTATTTAACTCTTTTTGAAACAGGGATCTTTTGAAGCTGAAATCCTGACACTGAGCACTATCACCATAAAGGCATCTGCAGAAATGTTGTGTTTCTTATACATCTTGTGCATTTAAAGTGCTGTCTTTTAAGATTTTAAAAGCCATGTGTCTTAGTTTGAAAAGACAGGTATCTGCTAGGGAAAGCCGGAGCCTCCCTTGGAAACCCCCTCCCTCCGAATTATTATAATTTTGAAATTAAACGGCTTTCAGGCAGGATATGGGGAAGGAATAACTGTCCTTTACTAGTGTGTACAACAAGATACAGAAAACCAACAATAACTGCNTCCTTCCTCTCCACACCCCCTTCCCCCTAGGCCCGGCCAAACTCATTGTCTCCCAAAGCACTCATAAGCACCAGCCATCAGGTTCCTCTGCAACAAATGGGAGAAAAATTCCACAAGAGAGAATACAAAGGAACAAAAGGAATAACACCCAACCCCCGACACCATGCTAAATACGGTTTAGGATACTCAGCACTTTTCAAAATCTATCTCATAGAAGGGAAGATAAAAAAACTTTACATGCTAACTTTCCAATTTAATTGCACAAATTGAGCTAACCAAGAAAGAATGGCTGGCATAGAACATAACATAGGTACAAGGAAATTTTCCAGAATGAAACGTAGCAATAACCAGTCAGATTATGCATGGGGATTTCATTTACAATTCCCAAGACAAAAATTAAGGTGATAAGAGTTGAAGGATGAAAGTTACTAACATGGAGGTAAGACTACAGTTTTGAATGTGAAGGCCATCCATCCCTTCTAGACATCCTGCCCCAGACAAAGGAGACAATGCTGAGCTACAGCTAGTCAGAGATTTTCACCTCCAAACCACTACCAGGTGTGATATCTCCAAAAGAACTGAAAGCAATGCCAGATCCACAGCACTCATGCCTGTACTGAACAGATTTAATAGCTTGGAATTGATTCCAGGTAGATTGTGTCATTAACCTAAATGTGACTTGTAGCCAAGACAGGGAGACAGAGGCACTGTGTCCCAGCTGCAACCAGGTTAGAAGAGCCTCTTAGAGACAGCAACACAGCAGCCTTTGCGGTAGGATAGGTGACAGTCAAATTATATAACCTGAAGAAGAGCACCCTGACCATAGCAGGTCCTTCTCCTGTGCTCTTCAGAATGTCAGTCACTGCCATCTACTGGTTTGTACTTAGACGGCTTTTCCACATGGATTACAAGTTTACCAAAATCACTTTACTGCCAACCTGATCACCAGTCTCGTCAGACCCTCAGTGTTCCTGAGGATCTGGTTTTTATACATTCAGCATGCACGGAACTGACCAAAAATCATCTTTGCTCTTCCCTATGTCTGCCATGCCTGATTTCCACTAGCTTAAGTTCTGCCACTGTACAAGCTGGCTTGTACTGAGCAATTAATTTGGCTATACATAAGAAACCCAGCCCGGTTCCATAAACTCTGCCCTGTTGATGAGCAAGGACAGGATACATTCAAACCCAAATAGAGACTTCACCCAATGATGTTCCACTCTGGGCTGCAGACATCTCACTGGTCAGGAGTTGGGTGGTGTAAGACCTCAACCAATGACATGTGTATGCCCAGGAAACTCAAACGCCCTATAAAAGGGGCTGCCAGAATAAACTCAAAGTTGTTGGTGCATGAAACTCTGCGGGTGTGGGTTGTCCCTGTCTCTGACCACCACCTCCTGTGACAAAGTTCTAAATTGGGGTTTGCAACAAAATAATCACTCTGGACACTGGATTGTAGTTGGGGTATTTCTTAATTCCCAGTTTCATGTAGAAGACTTTAAAAAAAAACTTTATAAGAAGGTTTTTTTACAACACAGTATTGACATTCACTGTGCTAAAGAGAAAACAAGAAGCTTTTCCTCGCATTTAAAAAGTATGTCATGTATTCCAATGCCCAGCAACCACACTCTCATATATATATAAAGAAGGATCAGTCTAATAAAACCCCAAAATGTTACCTCAAAATCTGGCTAGAAACAGCAGTTAAGTAGCTGTCTATATTACCACTCAATATGACACTGCCACTGACATTTGAAGATTTAGTAGAAGCAAGTACATTCTATAATTATTGTTGACTTTCTGAACACTGTCTTGATCAAAATCTTGATTTGAATCATTTAATGAACACAGTGAATAACCCAATGACAAAGCTAAATGAAGATTCTGTTCTTAGGCTGTGGTCAAGTCTTCTTTCTACAACTCAGATTGGAGTTATAAATTCCTACAAATGCCTGTAGATGAACATGCCATAGCATGCTTGACCCAGAGATCTTTGTCCCTTTTAAAGCTGTAAGTATGTTTAAGCTGTCTGTTTCAGCAGCCTGGATTGAGGTAGTTGCATTGGAGTTTCCTAGAAATTTTCACATGCTGCAAAATACCTGTGGGAGGTCCTTTTTCTTTCCCTGGCAAAAGGCTAAAGAAAGTTTCAAAGAAAAACATTCTTCCCACCCATTTCTAAGGATTCACTCTCGAAAGTTTAGAACCTAAATGATTAATTTTTTTTCTTCTGATGGTCTTCATTTGTATGAAGCTTAGATATTCAGATCTGCTTGAGAAATATGTATTTTAAATTTAAATTTAAAGTCACTAAGAAGCTTTTAGTGAAATTAGTGAATTACAATTTTAGTAATTGTAAATTCTACAACTCATGGTACAGTTGTAGAAGTATAACTTAGTTTTTCATACCAGTAAGTTGTGTTACTATAAAGTATATATTAGGATATTGTTTTCACTTGTGAAGGTAAAAAGTGCCTAAACCAATGAATTGTGGATGTCGCTGGTTAGCTGTGGTGGTAGAAGCCTACATATAAGGTAAAAGCATACAGAACCCAAACCTAACACTAGCATGCTGCTGAAACTCTCAACTTTCAGTGAAGATCAATTCTTTTCATTATTGAGAGGGAAAAATATAATAAAAAGGGGGCAAAACCCCCTAGAAGGATTTTGTTACTCGATATTTTCTTGCACAGCAACTACAGACTTTGAACAACATCATTACAGTAACTTAAAAAATATTGATCACAGATCCACCACTTTCTCTAGCATGTGCTAGGCTCACAGGATAACCTAGCCAGAATGGAGAGCGAAAGCAGTTCCAGAAATTTCTAGCTTCTCTTAATTAGCAGCAAAGAGGTCATTCCTTACCCAACATTAGCACATAGAAATACTTCCTCCATCCAGTAGCCTGCCCATATTTAAACACAGCTGCTCAAGAAAGCTAACTAGCTTCATCTCAGCAATCTGCCAAAGAACTAGTTCCAATGTCTAACAGCTGTAGATGGAAGTGTTTTCTAGGTGGCATCTCCAGGTGCTTGTTGCTTTAAATAGTAAGCAGAAATACAGCCATTGAGAATATCTGACAGTTTCCACACTGAAAGGCAAACTGGAAAGCAATCATGGAAAAGAAGAATGAAGAGGCACAAAAGTGACAAAACAAAGTACTAGTGAGAGCTGTGGGAAGTTACTAAAGACTATCAGCACCCGTGTTTTTTTATACAGTTTCTAACCAACAACTCCTGCAAAGTAGGTATGTTGTTGCCTTGCTTAAAGGAGGAGCAAAATTTTACTTGTGATTTTATATATAAACATCTGTCTGTCTGTCTGTCTATCTATCTATCTCCATGAATACAAAGCTGTCCAGGCTCCACGCTGGGTTTGGGTAGGCCATGCCTAAGGCAGAAGCCAGGTCACTGTATTAATCAGTAGCTTTAAGCCCAAGTAAATAAAGTGCTTTTGGAAGAGGAGCTCAGGATGCAGGTCTGTCCATACAAATCCTGTAGAAATTGAATAAATCAGGAGATCTTTATTGACTTCAGTGAAGGCTTCGGATCAAGTTCATAGGATAATTCACTGTGTATTTCATAAGGTATGATCTTCTGTTATGTTGTGTTCATAGGTTTTGTTCTGTGGATGATGCCCATTATCTAAGAAAACCCAATACAAACCCTAGAGGTCTAAGTTTCTGACAGGGTATCCAGTAAAACAGAAATTTTCCTCTTTAATTAGAGGAGGCCTGTCCTTAGTTGGTAACTGGAAGGTAATTTTAAAAGCTCATGTTTTCAAACAGAAAGAAAAATGTGAATGGTAGTTATCAGTCTTGAATGAAGTCTCCAAAATAAAAAAGAGACTAATTAACCCGTGCATTTTCTTTAAATGCTACTGTCAGACTTCCTGTAGCTGACTGTGTACAATTACATTTAAATTCCTCATTCCATATCCACATAAGCAGACAATACTTTCCCATCTAAGAAATTCTGATTTGATTAGTGAGAATGGTGTGATTTTAATGGTGTGCTTTTCAAAGGCATCTTTCAAGGTCACTATCCAGACTTACAAATTCTTTAGGACTGCTGACAATGGCCTGCAAAGGAAGTATTCCTAGGGATTTAGATTATATACACTACTTATCATGAAAAGAAATAGAGGAGCTATGTGAAGAAAGCTATCACAAATCCCTGCCAGCCGCTCTATTCACACGCCTTCAGCAGTCATTTATTAAATGTTCTGTGCCTTATCAGGTGCCCATTTGTAAATGATACAGAATTTTGAATACAGTATTGTGTACATCTTGTGTGTGTATTTTGTTGCTCACTCATTAGAGACTAAGATGGATGAGTGTGAATCCATAGACTCTACTCCTATCTACTCTTGGCATTCGTGTTTTGACAAATGAATGAGGTGTAAAGATTGTGAAGCAGAAAGAACACTACTTAGTAATCCATTAACATGCAGGGATTATGCCCTCCCCAAGCAAGTGAAATGACAAGAAATAGAACTGACAAACTGATATCAGACATGTTCCCTCCTTCATGTTTTTCCTACACCAATAGTAGCTGGCTGGATTGGTATATTAATTAAAAATCACGTTCAACTGTTTTAAGCACCCAAAGTGTATGTAATAAACATGTTTATCTTCATCAACAACCTGACATCTGTGATCATTCTTGATCACTGCAATGCCATCTTAAATGTCATTCACTGTAAATGCACATTAACAAAATTATTTTTAGTTGTTTAAAAAAATTCAAGTAGAGAGCGTTGAGCGTGTCAGTGTTGAATTTCCTCTGTTGAGAAAATCTAGCAAACAGACTGACTCTGGTTTTGCAACTTCTCTGCAAATTAAGAATATAGTTGTGAAATATTCCATATTTAAGAATAGAATACATCCTATATATAAGAATATAATTGGGAAATCTTTGGATACAAATCAAAGTAGAAAATTATTTCATCACAGTTTTGGCACTACTACCCAGGTTATAGCTTGAGTATTTTCCAGTACAATTTCAACTGAGAACAAATAGAAGTATTTATATCATAATCATGAAAACAGGGAAAAGGTGTGGTCAAGGGGCTAGGAAGGCAAATGCCTTCTATTTCCTGAAGTATACCTGAAGATTCAAAGTCTGCTGCTCAACCCCAAATGAGCAGTCTGTATTTGGAGAAGGAAGGCGGGCTTTTGACAAACAAGTAGCTCTGGCAAGAAAGATTTGGGAGGGGAAAAATGCTGAAGCTGGGTGTAAATCTCCTCCATTTCCCTCACAGGTCTGATCACGCAAATTTTTCCACCTGTAAAGAAACTCCACAGTTGTTTCCTAATAGACATAATAAATAGCTGGGGCTGATGAGGACTACTAGACTAGACATTAATAGGCTCAGCACACCCAGAGAGTCTTTGCTGGACAAGCAATTGCCAGCCAAATGGGGAAGAGTTGCTCTCTTTGGAGTGGGCTGACCCTTGATGTTGCTGAGTTGGCAGCTTCTTATTCTTTGTTTTCTCTCTTAGGATTTTATACCTTTTCATGTCGATATTTTTCCTCTTGAATCTTTGAACTGCTGCCTATCCCCATCTCAACAATCTTTCTTATCTCACATGGCTGCAGGCTACGTGCTTTCTCTCAGCTGTCTCACAACCTAGCAGCCTGCTTAGGAGTATACACCGTGGTTATACAGCTGTGCTGAATGGGATTCGGCCCTGGATCATAGGCAACTCAACCCAAAGAGGAGAGTGACAAGGGCCAGAGAACTCCAAGAATTTGTGCACACTTAATTAGGAATTCTTTAAGTATTAAGCAAACAGAACATTAGAAAAAGTAAAAGAGGAAAAATATCCCCCTTGGATCTCAGCACAGGGGCTGTACTTTCAGGGAACTTTTCCCTGTTCTCTTATGCTTGGTTTCTTTCCCCAAGCTAAACCCAGTGAGCAGTGAAATGAGAATGTGAAGAAATCAGCAGGAGTAGAAGACCTTTCTAGCCCTGAAACTAAACTCTGCTATATGGCAATAACATCAGTTAATGGTTGAGTTACTACACGATTCCCAGAGTATGTTTAAACAAGCTAGACCAACACATCTCCCACATAGCCACATAGTGGAGCTGTGAGGACAAAGAAAGGCCACTTTCCAGAGTCACCTTCCCTACCAACCCCCAGAATTACCATTGTTCTCTCTCTGGTTTTTACAAGATACGCACTGAGTAGAGGCTTTCGTCCTTTGAAAAGTAGTATTCACCCAGTGCCTCAGATGCAAGTCTGTGGTCAGTGGGGCCACCACATCTCATGTTTTGAGAGACAGTTTTACCCTTTGGCCCTGCCATAGAGACAAGGTAAAGCAAAGCAAGAATAGCCCTGTGCATCCTCCCACTGTTGAGACATGCAGTTTTGGTATACTGAGAGTCACAAAAAAAAAAAAGAAGAGCCAAAAATTTATGCTAATTTACCCTCATTGCCAAGAGCCTTCACACAGTGATCAGTAGACACATGCAGACTCATATAACAAAACCCTTCTTATTTATCCAAAACACATACAGAGCTCTGTGTGCTGCTAGCAGCAGCACTAAGTCACCAAGAAGTTCTCTGCCTTGAGGAAATTTGAGAGTTAACAGATCCTTCTGGACAATGGACATGGCTTTTGGACCATGGATTATCCTCCTGCCACACTGCCCCTTTAACATATTTGACAAGGAGCTGTTGAATTGCTTTATAGTTTAATGCATAAGAAAACTATATGCTCTTTCTTAAATTACCATTTACAGTATCATTATTTTAAAAGATAACTTCTTGTTATTAATATTTCCATAGAAGTGACTCATTAAAAAATAAGGTCTCTTCTATTTTTCTCATGTGGTAATTGTTTTTTTCATTTCTAAGTAATCAAAGTCCTCTAACTTATCTTCATTAAGAGAGATTTTTAATTATAGTTACATGCAAATACAGTTGCACCCAACCACATTATAAATTTGACCCCAGGAACTCAAACTCTTTCATTATTTGAATAAGTAAGCTTTTATTTAGGTTCTAGAATACTGATTACATTTTTAATTATGAATATCAATATTTTGTTTTTCCATATGAATATACTGGAATTTCATCCAGTTATAAAATCTGCAAGCTACAATTAACACATGTAATTATTTCCAAAAATAAAGATGGATGTGTTTCAGATTTTGCACAGGTTATAAAAGCTGATGTTCTGGACCAAGAGATTAGCCTGCCCTGCATTAATTATTTAGTTCAATGATTTGCATTTCACAAGTAAAAACAGGTTCTTTCCCTTAATTCTCTCTTACCAGCTGTAGGTGTTCTACTCAAATCTAGTGTCTCCCCTGACTAGTGTACAAAGTAAAATGAAAAACTCAGGAAGTATGTTAATGAAACAGAACTTAGCTTAAGTACCTCATAGTTTTATAGAGCTGTAAACAACATTGTCATTCTTGCTCTCCTTTTTCTCAAGGTTAAACCCGTATGTTAGATTTCTTTGTTCGCTCAAAAAGTAGCATTACTCATCAGCACCCAAATACGACCAAAGGGCGCTGGTCATGGTTCAGCAGGAGAACCTGTTGATAGAATTTTGTTTTAAATTTTACTGCTTTTCTTCAATGTTTACATTTTAGAAATAACATATGAACTATCACAACTCTGAAACCACAGTGAAATAAAACATTAATAAGAATAATAACCATGGGATCATGAGATGTTGCAGTATCTTTAAGGAATCCCAGAAGTGTCTTTTTTTTTGCTCCAAAGTCTTTTGACTGTGATTCACTCCCAGACAGAGACAGACAAAAAAAGACAGCCCTCTGCCTTAGGTGCAGTGAGATACTTAGTTGTCTCACTGCCAAAATGTACCGTTACTCGGAAAGCAGATTCCTAAAATACTGACTCAGCTGATTCACATCCCTGTTGCTTGTGATTGTGGAATGTTAGCCATGTTTTCTGTACAGTTTCCTGACCATTTCGAATTATGATCCTCATAGGACACAATGACTTCAGCTGAAAGAGAAGAATTAAGAAAATAGGTATCAGATTAGTGACTCATGAGCTGGATTTTAAACACTCTATCATGATACCAAGTTTCCCTCTATCACCTGTTCAGCCCACAGACCTGTATCCAAACCTTCACTGAAGATCTGAGAGAGACAGGCCTAAAGACAACCTGAGAACCCCTCACTTCAGGCTCTATTCTGTCGTGATGGGAGCCAAAATCATGTGGAACCCTAGAACATCTCTGGAAAGTTGGGATCTCTAATGTCCTTCAGAAGAAATATCTTTTGCTCTTCAAAGTTTTCACTGACAAGCAAAGACAGCCACATGTTTTTTTGTGGGGGAGGAATAGGTCATCCAGACTGATCTCAGTAGTTTTGTTCAAGATTTGCAATAATACAAGATTTGTAATTTTGTGTAGAGCTACACCTGGAGTTTAGCGGATTTTATTTAAATATCTTTTGAATTTTACTTTCTATATATAGATTAAATCAGGTAAAAAAACTTTACATAAAGGCGACTTGTCAAACCTATTTGAGGTATAGTGTTAGCTTGTGGTTCACTCAGTCAGTGCAGAAAAGTGGGGCAAGTCTAATTTACTATATGTTGACCAAGGAAAGGGCCAAGGTAATGGCTTTCTTCAGAATTTTGAGTTCAGAAGAATATAACAGTCACACATAGAAAGTCAGAGTTTGAGACCTAAACATCTCCCATTCAGATAATATTTGCATTAATCTCCTCACTTACTTTTAATTTTTCTTGTTCTGAAAATACGTGCAGGTATAAAAATGTAAATGTAGAGATTCCTGACAAACTCCATACTACACAATACCAGTTAAAAGGAAATTAAATTGTAATGAAGCACAAGAAAATTCCTTGTGGTATTATACTGGAGGGAATGATAAAATAGCTATAATCATACTATAGAAAGAGATGCAGGTTTTCTATTTTAAATATGATGAGAATAAGACATTAAAACCTCAGAGATGGATGACACAAAACAGAAAATACTGTACTCTAACATAATGTTGAACACTGTTTTTGTAGTATGACTATAGTATTGCATACGAAAACTGAAGTGACCAAAATGTAAGTAAATTATGATTTATGTGATTTACTGATTCATTCTGTGTCCTGGGACAATTTGTTAAAGGACCAGTCTTCAAAAAGGTTCAACATGTAAATGTGAACATATAATTCTGTTTGCACATGTAACACATGATGGAGGGTAAATTGTCATAGGAAAATGGTCAGTTATTCCCCTGAGTTCAGTGAGAGTTCACTTGAATCAAAAGTGAGTAAAAACTCAGGATTTATCATCCTACCTATTTTGCAGAAAAATCCAATCACATGGGCAGACTGTGGTAATGAATACTTTTAGTCAGCTTTCATTTGAAATGTTTCCATTTTATGTGGAATGTCATAGAACGTCCCTGATTAGGTATTCCACAGTTCTTCCTTCTATTAAAAATAGCTGAGTATCTGATTATTCTTTTACTAGTTCTTCATGTGATCCAAGTTTGTTTTCTATATATAGAGAGAAAGAAACCCATAGATACCCAGAATAACACCTGTGTGCAGCAGAACTTGGTATCAAAATAGATTAAGCTGATGACATTATGCCTAAAGAAGGAAAAATATGTTTAATTATATGTGAGATATTTCCCTATCTTTTAGAAGTCTAAACACCAAGTATTATATCCATTATATGGATCTGCAGCTTCAATTGTGGTAGATTATGCTTTTTAAAAGGCCTTTAGACCCACCACAGGACTTTGACTGACATAAACAACGTAAATATATCATTCTACAGGGGACAAGTAAAGCTGACTATATGCAAACTGCTGTAAAATTGCTGCAGTTAATAATATAGAAACAGTGGAAGAAAGATTTCCTTTCATAAGTTTGACGCTAATGATGTCCAGGAGTCACACCAGATGTACTGAGCCATGTCATTCCAGTAGTTATAAAGTTGTTTCTGACTCAAATGATAACTGAGAAGGGTTGGTAACCCCCATGGCGTCATTACTTGGAAAGCATCTTTTCCAGTAAGAATTCGGAGCTCACCCTTAGAAACTCCCCAGTTTTGCATTACATATATGCATATTTTATTTTCCATACTGTTAACTTTTTTGCTTAAATGCTATAGTCTATTTTCTTTAACTAGCTCTACCTCTGGGAGTAAGTTGGCATTAACTGTTAACTCTAAACCCATAAGCATCTTTCACTTGCGTGTCTACTGTCATGACATGATGCGGTCCAGCAGTGCTGATTTGGGGCTGGACAGCTGACAAGATATATCAGCACCTGGTTTTGATGTACCAGAATGTGATTTTTGAACACTGGAGCTGTTCTGGGCTCAGTGGAATTCAGACTCAGATACCAATTCTGATATGGAGGTATGTGAATCAATTTTGACCATATATTTCATGTATCAATACCGTCTTCTATATAAGCTATTAGATTTGTTTTTCTGTGGTTAAAGCTCTGAACTTAGAAACAACAAATACAGATTAAGGCCCAGATTGTGACAGATGGCATTGGAAAAAAATTAATTGACAGGTGAAAGGCAAAAGGTTCTTAAAGATCCATTGTTAAACTAGACCCAGGGATAGTCATTAGGGATTCTTCCTCTGCCCAAATATAAATCAGGTATTACGAAGGAAGTTTACTGGCAGCAGAAGTAGAAAACATAAAGAAAATAATGAATTGACAAGTTTACATTTGAAACAAAGTAATGAATTTGCAAGTTTACATTTGATGTGAAGAGCAATAGGTTCCACTGCAGGCTTACTGTAATATATGACCATGCCCCTCCCATCCTCTGCTGAGGCAAGTGGGGTGGGTTTGGATTAGTGAGTAGGAAAGTCATTTGTTGCAATCATTAATACAGTTGTGATATTTTGATGGAGTTGATGGGTAGAATTTACATCAAAGCTGGGAACATCTCGACCTTTTTACATAGATGCATAAAAATTGATGGTATTTTATATGTGGCACCATCTGCTTTCCATAAGTTTTGTCTTTTCTGGGTGTTTCTGTTTTAATTTATTCTCCATGGGGAATTAATTTCTTTAATGTTTTCTTGTTAATATGAACGAAGAAAAAAATATCACCCTATATAGAATACAAATAAATCATACAGTCAATTGAATAATATAGTTGTATGAGTGTATTTTGTTTCTGTTGGGAAAGTAAAAATCTGAAACAGCCTGATTTTTTTCAGAAGCACCTAACACCCAAATGCCACTGTCTACTGAGTAAATTTTGGGCAACTCCAAGGATTATTTTCCTTTGTTATTATGTGGGGAGATTATTGTCCTTATTGACAAGATTACTGTCCTTATTGACATCATTCACCTTCTCTTTCAGCTCAGAGTACACCTCCAACCTCACAATCAATTTCTCTCTCATATTTCTGCCCACAGCAGCAGGCATTACTGCCTGATGGGAACATTGTAATCAAACTACACCAATGTCCTCCAAACCTTGAACCTGTGCCCAGGCTGTGAGTCTGGTGCCTCCACTAATTAACTATTCTAAATTTAGCTGTCAACTTTAATTAGGAAATCCATTGTCTCCAAATATGTGACCTGGTAAAAGGAGACATGAGAAACATCTAGGATCAGGACAGCGTGAAGCATCAGCTGTGGGGTTTTCCTGAGTTTCAGCCTCATATCTGTGAAAATTGAGGATGCTCAGTCCCAGGTGGGATGGGGTGCAGCAGTGACTTCTCACTTTTACAGGGCTTAAATCCCGACTTCTGTCAAGTCCCTTTCTCTTATCTCACCCTATGAGCCTGCAGGAGGGAAAATGGAGAGGAAGAATGTGCACAGTCATCTCTGCATTTTCTGTGAGCCATCCAGAGAAGCCGGCTGCCCAAGGTGTGTGCTCACACTGGGATCTAAGAGAACCACTACAGTCATTAAATCTAAACTAACTTGGGCACCATAGCATGGGCAGCATGTTCTCCACAGCAGGATGCAAACAGCGCCTAAGTTCCTAAGTCTCTGTGTTCTCTCCTGCCCCAGCTGCACCACCGTCAGCTCTTGAAAAAGCCAGCAGAAGGGTAACTAAGGCTGAGCTGTTCCCAGAGGCTGCTCTCTGTTTTGCTCTAGGACAATGTACCTTTACCACATTCATTCAAAAGGGTGGTAACCTTATACACTGATCTTGGAAATGGAATTTTCAATATAAATATATTTATATTATATATTTTTTCAATATAAATATAATTTAAAAGGTAATGCAGTGAAATTTTGTACATGGTTACTGCTGGGGAGATACACTGAAATGATAATGCCACAACATAGAAGGTACACCCAAAATTATAAGAGATATGAGATAATTCTGCAGTGTCCTAACATTAAAAAATTATTGGTTGTGAAGATCTGACCCACACTGAGACATTTCTCAGCTGATTAACTGATCATTTATCTAAATTTGGACTTTCTAGGTAGAATCATTAGATGTTTTCTATACAGTAGGAAGAAAAAAATCCTGCCAAATTCTGTTTCTTAACTGTGTAAAATAAATTTTCCATGGAGCTCTGCCATGATTAGGCTTACACTACTAGTTGGCATATAATCTTACATAAATTTATTTGGCAGTCAAAACAATGGAAGTCAGTGAGGAAATTAAGTCTATAAATTGTGAAAAGGTAATTGAAATAATACTATATTAATTTTAACTGAAGCATAAAATAGTATATGTACAGGGAAATTAATTGGTTTTGATATGTCAATAGGCATCAGGGTAAAATGTGATCTTTCCCCTGGCAGAGGAAGCTCTAAGAGAGAGCTCATTGCGAGTGATCTCTAACACACAAATGAGACAGATGTAGATGTAACCAGCTCACAGCCTAAGCACCCATTATGCTCACAAACAAGCTTTGTTGAGGCAACTTCTCTCTGAACCCCATCCCAGCCTTTTCCTCTCACTGCTGCTCCTTTCATTCATTTCTGTTGCATTCCAGTTATCGAGGACTTCAGCAGCAGAAGTCAGCAATGTTTGAACACTTTTTTCTTTCTCATAACATGCTCCTCTTGTCCTGCTCTTATTATAGAGTAGCTGACAAATGTTTGAGACAAAGGAGCATGGTAGAAAGTAAATCATGTATTTACTGGTTCAGTGTGTGAGGTCAGCTGTCTGGTATGATCTTCCTCAAACTACTTTGCATGTGGTAAGAATTTGCTGGTAGTCAGTAGTTTTCATCAGCTACTTCTCATTAATTGCCCATCAATATGTCCTTACCTGGGGTAACTTCAAGGTCCTTTGAACTGACTCCTACATTCATATCTACTTGTATATAAAACAGAGAGGCTTTTGTATGTTTTGCTAGCTGCCACAGCTTCGATTCAAGCTGTGTTGGATTCTGATAAATGCAATGGATTTTTTAATGGATATTCATTTATCTTCATCAATGCATTCACATAATAGATTCCCACAGAAATCGTTCTTCCCAGTATATTTACAAAGGCTCTTCTCAATTCTCCATCTCTTTATGATGCCTGTAGCAATTAGATTTTCTTTCTTAAGGGAAAATAAAAGTGTAGCTGATTTTCTCACACTTATGCCAGGAATTTCCTTCCTTGCTTACCACCAAAGTCATTTCACTCAACTGCACCAGAAATACAGTTTTCATTCCTTGAGTTCAGAGGTGAAAAGACCAATTAAACTGCAATTGTATGCTCACCTTGTTCTGAGAGTGATTCTTCTTATCTGGGACAGTGGCTATGAAGAAAACAGGTCCTATGTTCAGCCACTGGGAGTTTTGACTTGGTGGCAATAAGACTGAAAGGAAAAAATAAGACAGCAACTGATGCAACACCTTTGCAACTTCCCCTTCACCTAGAATTTACACAACTGTTCCTGTAATTTATCTTTATTACTCTAATCTACTTACAACACACTTCATATATTTTGACTTTTAGTCCACATGACATTTTTTTACAATCTGTTAATCAAACTTGCATTCAAGTTTAACAGCTCAGTGTTGACTCAAAAATCTGAACTGTATATTGTGTACAAGGACAGGAGAAAGGACATTACTGAAAGTGCCTATGTGTGTGCCTGCATATAGGTCTTACTTTACTGCAGAAAGAGCTGCAACATAGGAGAAAAACAACCAAGCTAATATGATACTTGTGGTGGACTTTTGTTTTCACATAAGGATATGAACTGAATTTTATTATTTCATTGAAGGGCACTTTAACAGCCAAAATGATATTTAACTTCTAGAATGAGACTTGAATGTGATATGTATTTTATTTTTAGTCTCTGCAGACCAAACATCAATCACTCTCTCTATATTTGAAAGAAGATGAAAGAGCAAACAATAGAGCAGAAGGATTCTGAGGCTAAAACCTCTCAGATGTTTGTGAATATACAAGTCTGTAAATATTGATGATTCTTGGCAATAAAAAACATTCCTATCAATTTAGCTCCTGGGAGCAGGGAAATTAGGCCAGATTTCACAAGCCTTTCAGCATTAATTGAATAATGAGATCAATTAGCAATTACACTAAATTATTAAGTGAGTCTTATACATACCACCACATTATCTCATATATTCTTCCTTGTAGGCAACCCTTGCCAGGGTGATCAAGCCCAAAGTACTAGCAGAGACAGAAGTGACTACTCTTAACATGTAAGAAACCACATAAATTGGATTTTGAGGGCAGGAAATTCATGAAACTCAAATGAGTTTCTTCCAGTAACAGTTCATGATTTGCCTTACAAATCCTAGAGGTACTAGAGGAAGAGTGAAAGCTTTGCTGTGCTCCCTGCATGACTGGCTGCAGTAGTCCAAATAATAGCAGTGTTACTCATTCAAAGTTCATGTTGGCAAGACTGGTGCTTTTGTCTGGATATGTTTTATGGATACAGCTTTAGAATTTGGATTTGTGTGCTGCCCTGGGACACATATGACTTTTAAAGGATGTTGGTTCCCCCTCAGTATCATGAGTGCACTTCACTGAGATCAGTGGGAGATGCAGAGCTGCCAGCACTGTGTGGCTCTCACTTTGGCTGGAGGCTTTCTGGTCTCTCCACAAGGAAAATGCTCCAATCTGTCTTGCCTGCCTGTCTTTTTTTTTCTTCCTGTGAAGGACAATCAAGCAGAATTCTTTTCATATCGAAGTACCCCTTTGCTCTCTGCCTGGCATGGACCAAGCTTCCCCTGCAGTCTGTCCTTTTCCTCAGGCAATCAGTTCTTCTGCTCTGTGCTTGGGATTGCAGCTTTTTTACTTTATTTTTCCTGGCAATGGGGAAAGGAGAAAATGAGAAGAGAATATTTTGCTTACTTGGACTCAGGAATCCAGTTGGTAGAACACTGAGGGAGGGAATAAAGAGCTGAAGTCTATGTACAAAGAAGGGAAAATAGCTAAGGCAGATGGAAAGAGCATAAGCAAAACCTTTGCAGTGATTTTGGATCATGACATCCTAATTCATGCTGAAATGTGGGAGATTTTAAATAGTGAGGGAGATTTTAAAGATTGCAGGACAATGAACACGTTATAGAGGAGCAAGAGGCCCTGGAGGGAAGCTGGAGGAGATTAAATCATAACAAGGAAATTTTAGGCCTACACAGCAGCAGATGCTCTGCTAAGGTCCTGTCTAGGAAGGACTGTCTTTTGTCCACTGCTGTAGCTTGTAACCAATATAAATGCTCCTGTGTAAATAATGTTCTGTGCAGTTTGTTCTCTTGGTTGCTGTGAAATCAGAGCCAATTTCCAACCTAGGAAAGGATCATATTTGTGCAAATTACAAAGTATATGCTTTTGTCCAAAAATCTTGCTTGATGGGCAATCATAACAAAGTGCTGAGAGCAAAAGTAGCCTCCAAGAGCAGAATTAATCAAATGTAAATAAATTTGCTGGACTGCAACTATTGTAGACAATATAGCAAGAGCTCTTTGAATTGATATTAAAACCACACTAATTCTTTAAACTAGTCAAACATAATTTCATATTGTACTTTATCATGAAAATAACTGTGTTTTTTAATATGTACTGGGGGAGGGAGGGAGAAAATTACTTCAGAACTTTCAATAAAGCATAACAGATGAGAATCGACGACATCTTGGAAATTATTTCAATGCATGAAGATAAGAATGGGAACTTAATGTGCTCCGTAACCATCAGCCAAAATAAGACATTAGAAGTGCAAGCCATGTTATATGCCCCAGGAATCTGGAAGAAATCTATTGGCAGAAAAATATTCTCACTGAAGTTCTTGTTATTGATTTCCATGTTTCATTAAATGCGTTAAAATTCTACTGCCAGTGAGTTCTTCACTATTGCTGTAATGGGCACTCCGTAAATTGTGATAGAAGACCATAGGTTTGGAGTAACCCCACATCTGTGCATGCGTAACACATTGAACCTGGCCCTGCACCTCATTTGCACAGAATGAGAGATGGCAGCAGTGGAACAGCAAAAATCTTGTAGTAGCAGCATACTGAATACATAAATTCAGTCTACAGATGTAGCAGCCTGCAGCTGTGCTTTTTAATTTTTATCTCCAACATGTGATGGACCAAAAGAATTTTTCATTTATATCTTCACTGAAGAGGAAAAATACTGGAATTATGACCTTTTTTGATTCAATTCACTAACTGTATTGATTTTCTAATGGAATCTGAATTGAGCCTGTTGATTGACATCAAGGGAGAACAAAAGTTGTCACAGTGCTGAAGAAAGAAGCAAAGAAAATTGTAACCTTATTCTGAAAGAGGTATTGATATATTGCAGTAGAAGTAAGAGCTCTGGGCTGTATTCAGATTTCTGAAGAAATTGCCACACTTTTTTTTTTTTTTTACTTTATGGATCATTCTTCCTTACTTGATGCTAGTTATCTTGAAATCTTGAAGAGGCAGCAGAGCTCCAATCATTTAGAAGGTGCCCTGCATAATGAATTTTTCTTAGCTGGAAATGTAAGTATTTGTGGGTTTTAGACAATATGTAAGTTACTTTATGTGATAATGATCATAATAAGAAAAATTTATGAATTTTTGTATATCACTAGAAAGGTCTCATAGAAAGAGGGGATATTGTAAAAATATCCTCTTACAATCAAGTTTCCTATTCTTTTAATTAATCATAGATATTAAAACTGACTTGAATGGAAATATTCCTTCACTTTTCATAGCAATCCACAAAAAAAAAGAAGTTTCATTATTCTTTCTGTTTCTATTTCCTGGAGAAAAATTCTGAATTCAAAGATATCACATCTACAAAACAATTTTCATGAAAAATAAAAAGAAAGAAAGAAATGCAAGAACTTATCTGACAAATAAAGAGAATTTAAAAATCAAAATAAATTTGTTTATCCTCCAAACTTTAAAGAATCTGCTAAAATTGATAAATTGAGAACCAGCACTCAAATATCCATCCGAAAATAATTTTATGAGAAACTTACTGGTCTAATGAGGTTTCTTCAGTGAAAATTATTTCAATGGCAATGTTGTATTATCACCGGTAAGTGCATCACTGAGGGAGCTGCAGACCTTAGGCTGTGCACAGAAAGAGGAATTATACACACAAAGGACCTGCACCCTGAGCGGGCATGACACAGTATGTGTTGGTTTTAACTTCTCAATAAAACTTTCAGGACTTTCATCTTAGGCAACAGGAAACCATTTGAATCAAAGCACACATTGCAAATACTCACTATGGCCTGTTCCCTCCCTGAAGGTTTCTTCCCTGCTCACAGAAGCTTTCAGGACCCATCCCCCCAGGAGAACTGGTCTGGGAAAGGCTCTGAGGAGCTGCACGTATGTGCTGCAAGTATATTTGTGTAGTTCACATAGTTGTAATCACAGGCATCCATCAGTAGCAAGTTCCAGTGCTTTGATTTAAAGAATTTGTGCTGAAAGGGACGCACCGAAATTACTGTATTGTGGAGCCAAGTTTCTGGCCCTGCCTTAGAGAAAGGGCTCTTCAGCAACTTCCCCCGTGGTTAGGGAGACCTGACTGATACCCTCCCAGGGTACCTTGCACTACCATGTAAATACTTTGTACCCCATTGGTAATCCACCTCTGAACCCTCACCTGATTTGCCCCAGTGTTCTACCCCACCCCCTGCCTTCCCAATATAATCCCGACTCCCTCAAACCTCGCCAGTCTTTTGTCCCTGGACCCCTTTGTGGTAAGACTGAATAAAGGACTCCTGCGGAACTCTACACGAAGACTCTGCCTCTTGCCTCCTGCGTCGGCTCTCCGAGGCTTTCACAGAAGAGCTGAATCACGCTATAGAGCTGTATCACTCTACGGCTACCCGGGTGTGCCTGTACCTCCGGTGCGTCCTTTTCAGTACGGTCTCTCCAGAAGGTTGCAGCACTGGAACTACTCACAGCCACGCCACGACACTGTATGAGAAAAAGGAGACAAAGGGAAAGTGTTAAGAGCAGGAATTACCTTTCCTAACTTTCATGCTTTTTAAGTTAGTCTAAGCACTTCGTGCAACATTTACATCTTAGTGTAAGCTATTTATTTAGGCTCCCTCTACAGTCAATGAAGAGGTGGAGACATCTCCACAGGATATTCATCCTCTCTCTTTTCCTCTCAAGCAATTCAAGGTGGGGCTTTTTACTTGGATGTGTGCTTCTTGAGGGTATGCTGCAGAACCATGGCTAGCTCCCTAAGGAAGACACAGCAGAAGTCTCATACTAAGCAAATCAAACTTTTTGCCCAGACTTATTGATTACTTACAGAACTATGAATTTCTCTATGTTCTCTCTTCTGTGTAACCAAAAAGCCTTCAAGCAGCAATGTCTGAGTGTGCTACCTACACCTACCTCAGTCTCCTTGCGCACTAAAGGGATATAATTGGGTCATCAGAATTTCTGATTCTGGCTACTGACCCATCTATTTTTTGCAATGTCTTGAAAACAGCATGGCAATTTGTTGGGGTTTTTTGTTTGTTTTTGTTTTTTTATTACTTTCTGAGACAAAAAAAAAAGCTTCTATGCACTTGACTGCCTCAGGGAATAGTTCAAACTATATTTTATTTAGTGGCAAAACCACTCTAAGGCATTTTCACTCTCCACCTAATCTGGCTAACCATTCTGATTCTTGTGCAGAGATTCTTCTGCCTCCTTTAGATGATGCTGCTGCTGTTTGCGCTGCATCAAAGAGAAAGTAGAGTTCTTTCTCTATTTCAATGAACACGGATACAGTCCAACACTCAGGTGGTTGCACTGGCACAACAGAGTGGCTTGGGAGAAGTGTTCAGAAATCAGGGAACTAAAGGAGGAAATGTTTCCATTGGCTTTGCTGCTGGTGAAAGACTAAGTTTATCATATTTATTGATATTCACTTACAATCTTTATGGCCTGTTATCCTGCACAGTAAGTCTTTCTAGATGGGAAGGGATCTTTTATTTAAGGTTCCTAAAGATGGTGTGTCTAGTTGCAGGATGCCTAGAGACACAGAGTACACAGTCACCATAGTGAAAGTGATGAAGTCACTTTCTCTTGCTAAAAATGAGTCAATTTTTCAAAAGATAGCTTTAACTTGTCGATTTGTGATGGGCAAGTTTATTTTATCCAAATATGTGTCATTTCATGCCATATCAGGTGCAGGATTTAAAAAATTTCTTTTTTTTTTTTACATTTGTGGGTTCTTGATGGAGTGCCCTTCAGGTGTCCTGTGCCAGGGTTGAAAATGAGACAAGCGGGACTCACTGGCTTCGGTCTTCGGTTGTTTATTATTTCTTTATCACAGTTCAGAGCCTTAGGTGACAACAGGCTCAGCACACACAGACAAATGTGCACAGCAAGACCTGGGCACTTCAAGGCCATGTGTCAGAAAGACGCAAAATGGACGATTTCAAGGGTTTTTATACAGATATATTATCCAATTAAGTTTTACAATGTATCTAACACAGAGTATGTTTTTATTTTACTACCAATTAATAATTATTTCTCAGACATGTTACATCTGCATTGTGACTTTGTCTAACCAATCACTGTGCTACCAACACTGCAGAAAATGGAGCAGATGAAAAAGAAGAGGGAGACTAAGTTAACGCCCAAAGTCCTCCATCTTGTCTTTCATTTGCCTTCCATACTAAAACCCAAAGCCTACTTTTTCACCCTGTGATAAGCTACAGTATTATCTACTATATACATTAAAAAAACTCAATTCATCCCAAAGTTCTGGAAGATTTTTCCGTGGCCAAAGTTGAAAACTGTGTTTTCCTGAGGAATAAAACCTCTCAGGACAGGCACAGGAGATATTCCTATGTCCTGGGTTCCCACAATCAGATATCATCCATCTTCACGCAACCAGCTGACATGAACACCATGATGTGTGATGGTTGACTTGTCAGAAATACAATCAGAGGCTCACATTTGATCTGAATCCCATCTATCTTGCCAGAAGACCTAAGAGCACTAATAAATGCAGGACTTCAGAACTGATGTTTGACCTCAGAGTGCTTTCAGAGGAATGAAAAATGAACTCCCAATTGACTCTACACAGAGCAAAATTATCAGCCTGTCCTGACCCCCTCCACCAGGCCAGATGCAGCCAAACTCACTTTGCTAGAAACCTCTGTATTAGCAAGCAGTAGACTCATTATTTTTTCTGAATTAGCAGCTGGATAACAGCCACAGCAGAAACAAAAATGAGCCTGACTTTTGCATAGTGAAAAATCTCTGCAAGCTTACAAGTTGTTGTTTTTTAACAGCTATAAACTTCTATTATTTAACCTTTAAGGTTTCTAGTAATACTTCTCCTCCTGCAGCAAATCCTTAAACTTGTTCTCCCCAGCAAGCTGCAGGGACCATTTTGGAAGCTGAGGTATTTCTTAAAGGGGAGAAATATAGGTAAGGAGAGAACTTCCATCATAACACCTATCTGTGCTTCTTTAGTGCCTGGTATCAAAAATTCCCATTAGACTGGCAGTGCACAATATATTCTGACTGCTCTCCCTTTTGTCCTTGACATGCCTCTTATATGTTGTGGGCCAGAGGGACTGATGAAGAGATAGCAACATCAGTTTTATGCCAGCTGCAGATTTCTCCATTCTAGGCCAATCCTCTGCTGCACATTAAAGGCTACTTCAAGGTCCCTTTATGTTCCTCAGGTGGGTGGACTTCAGCATAGCCTTGAATCTGACCCTCAGAGACCATTGCATTATTTGAGTTCTGTGATTTGTGTCGGCTTTAACGGTTGTTGTTTGGCTAAAATCCTGCCTGCAGTTTGAAAGTTCAATTTGAATTTTGCCTTCATCTCCCTGTTTGATCATGACTGTGTCTAAAGTCTAATTCAACAAATCTTATTTGCCCTCTTTCTCTGACACTTGTTTAACTCCAGTGGTTTAACTCTGAAGCTTAGACCACAGTGTTCTAACTGAGGGAAAGAAGATGATGAAAAGACTGTTAGATTGCATATGAGGAGATTATACAACAATTTAACTCTGAAACATTTTAAGTGTTGTTGCTGCAACTGGTAAAGTTGACTAACATTACTAGGCAGCACTTAGGGGATCTGTTCTTTTAATTGTAAATAGTCTGACACTTAGTTAAAAATCACTCCATATATCTCTTTTTTTTGCAGTAATTAATGGTTCTCCCCTAGCTCACTTATCTCATGTCTGCTGTCTGCAATACTTACAAGGAAATATGAAAGTCTTTTATCTGTCAGCAAAAGGAATGTGTATCCTTGCAGCACAGTGAAATCAAAAGAGTAAATAAAAATTTCATGTGCTAGGGGAAATTCTAGTGTTTTCATATGTTTTCAATTATGTTACAATTTTTCGTTTTAACAATGACTGTAGTATACTGCATCAGGAATGCACCTGATGCTTCGTAAAGCAGCTGGACACACTTGATTATGAACTTTCTGGCTGAAGGAACTAATCCTAAAAAAAACAGTTTTCTATAGCATTTTTTTCTAGTGTAAGACACTAAACTACTTACTCAAGTGAGGCATTTCTGGAAGAAGTTAAGAGACAGAGTAATGGCAAAAACAGAGATGTAGAGATTACGAGGGCCTTGAATATACTATTAAAAAAACCCAACCGAACAACAACAACAACAACAACAAAAATAAAAGCGCAAGAACAATCCTTGTTCTTGATATTGAGGGCTTGCATGTAGGAGAAACTGAAAGAAGCTATCACTACAATGCTTGCAGTAAATGTGAAAGGACTCAAAAAATCCTAAAGGGATTGAAAGTATAGAAGAGGGAAAACAGATGCCCCTAAAGACAAATATAGAATATGCTGTGTTTTCACAGCTAAAATTTCAGTATCCTTCCTTCACTGTGCCTGCATACTTTCTATGTACCATTTATTGCTGAGAACATTTTACCCTATAAGAATTTTGAAATTTAGGTCATTTGGGTAATTAAGTATTCAAAATTTTCCACAAATAATGTACTTTATCATCATCTTCATATTTTTGTGGACACAGACAGCTCAACCAGGATGATTGGATACCTACCATTACAGGGGGAAAAAATTTTGTTTTTAAATGGAAAACCAAGTCTTATAAAACTGAGAGTAATATTCAAGCTTCTCTCAGAATGAGACCCTGAATGGGATACCAGAAGACAAGAGAATTTTAATTTAGCCCCTGTCTCTGATGCAACCAAGCCAGCTCACTTAATTTTCTATGCCTTTCATAATTTTTAAGTGAGTTTCTGTAAGAATGGTTAAAATTATTAAAATCAATTAAATATAGGGATTGTTAGCAGAAGAGGGATTGTTAGCCCCATCAGTTGTATTATTAGTAATTCATATGTTGTTCTTGAAGAACTAATGGCAAGGAATGCTGTCATGTGCTCGTACTGAACAACCTTGAATGTCTGAAATACAAATAAAGATTTGTACTTCATCACTTCTACAGTCTGACAGAAGAGGCTTTGTTTACTTAAACATAAGGGCTGGAGAATGAAATCCAACTCCAAAGAGCAAAGGAATGAAAGAACTTGCAAGCTACTCTAGCCATAAGTGATGCAGCGCTGTAAGAAAACACAGCATTATCAAAGATAAATGCTTAGGGAATAAAATAATTACAAAAAGTAAAGTTTGAGGAGTTTTAGTTTCAGAAAATTGAGAAGGACAAGCCATCATGTCAGGGGAGGGAGCAAAGGAGTAGATTACAACTACAGTTCATTTGCCAATGCCATAGAACAACTAAAAGAGGAATGCATCACAAAGTCTAAAATTGCTTTTGGTCATTGTTATGAGTTTCTGGGGAGGTTTTCCTATTCTGTTTTGTTGGATTTTGTGATGTTTTGGGGGAGGGTGTTGAGGGGACAAATGTCTAGGGCTATATAACCAGAAACAACTTTTGTCTTTGGTCAAGAAGATTTGGTTAACTTCTTACCAGTCAGCTTTTCTGCTCTTTGACCGAGAATAATTTATATAAAATATAACATGTATAACATATAATAGCTAATATAAATTTAAAAGCTATTGTATTATATTATGTTTTATTATATCATATTATATATTTTATATATGTTGATTTTCACAAAATTAAAGTTCATGAGACAGCATGGTGTACAAACCACCCTTTGCAGACCCTGGCAGCTGGGACAAATATCATTGTCTTCAGGAGGAGTGTATCTCCCTCCTGTCTGCAAGAAGCACTGCAAAGGTTTGCATTGCCAGTTCTGAATTACAAAGAGAAGCTTTTTGCTTGTTAGTCTAAATCACTGCCCTTCTGGGAAGCTCAGGGCCTTGAATGACAGTTCGCTGGAAGAGACTAAGGGTCCATTTGTCCTGTCTGTGACAGTGGCCAGGAGTGACTGGCATTGTAAGAGCAGAAGTGCTCTCAGGTTCCAGTGACCTGTAGGGGACTTCTAAATCAGTTGTGCTTTCTTTTTTCTTGATGGCTGTTGAAGGAAGTTTCTTCCATACATTTGTCAAATCCATGCTATGTTACTGCATCTTGGGGCAGGGGGACATACAGTTTAAACAAAAACAGTGGGAAAAGAATACCTCCTGATGATTATTTTGAACATACCATCTCTCAATTTCATTTGATTCTGACTTTTTTTTTTCAGGTAACAAGAAACAATGAACAGCTGCTACAGCTACTCCTTCTTCACTTACCCTTGTACTCCGTGCTGCTGTGGATTCCCATCATGGCTATCTGATTAGTTTTGTTGCTCAAAAAGAAATGTTCCAAACCTTTGATCTTCTTTCTCCTCTCTGAACTTTTTTCTTTTGTTTAGCACTAAGTCCTGCTCGAGGTGAAGATGACCAGTTCTAGACCACATTTCAAGATGAATTCACCATGTGGATTAATGGCTTTAGAATTTTTTTTTACTTTGTTTTCTATTTTTTCCCAGTAATTGCTACAATATACTGTAGGGTTTTTTATCCACTATTGAGAATTGTACCAGTGTTTGAAAATACCTATTATTATAACCACGAGTTCTCTTTCCTGCATGGAAATAGGTAGTTTAGGATCCATTGTCTCAGACTGTTTTTTCCCCTTGTGCATTACTTCATATTTATTATACAGAATATAATCTGTCATCCTATTGCCTGCTTAGTACCATGACATTTTTCCCCAGCTCTTTGCAATCAGTTTTCATTTTTATTACCCTGAATAATCTTGCATCACCACTAGTCTCCTTGTTCTCCATCATTTTCCATTTCTGTATACTCTAACAGACACTGCAAAGATCCCAGTTATCTATGCCTTTCCTCCATTGTGAAGCCCAAACATTCATTCCTTTTCTTTGTTTCTTAGCTGTTAATCTGTTGTTAATCTATAATATGACTTACTTCTCTCCCACAGGCAGCTTAATTTCTTTAAGAGTTCATGATGCCACTGCCCGCAGATTTATCACAGAGTAAAGGAGGATGATACTTATCTACTTTATAAAATGCCTTCACATCTACAGATGAGAAATGCTAGAAATTAATATTAGCTGGGAAATCTGTATTGCTTTGCCTTAGATAAAAGATATTATGAGAAATGGAACCAAAAGAGCAAGAATTTGAGAAATGCATGGTATCATGAGAAGTGGGCTGGCTGCTATGAAAACTCAAAGTTGTACCTATCTTAGCCCTGACAGATCTGTGTATTGAGTTCCCAGAATCTTCAGTGGTTCAGTCATCTTACATTTCACTGGGGGATTTGATGTCTGTTGCTTTTTTATTTTGCTAAGAAGTAACCCTCTAACAGCCTGGAGATAGAGCAGTAAAAAAAAAAAAAAAAAGCACATTTTCTCATGTGAATTTATCTCCACTTTATTTCCAAATAAATTTGAGCATTGCCTCCTCAAAATTTTCTCATCTTGTTCTGTTTTTAATAAATGTTT
Source organism: Phainopepla nitens (assembly GCA_013400175.1). Taxonomy (NCBI): domain Eukaryota; kingdom Metazoa; phylum Chordata; class Aves; order Passeriformes; family Bombycillidae; genus Phainopepla; species Phainopepla nitens. The sequence continues at coordinate 183,846 of VXBQ01013740.1, forward strand.
GCACAGCTTTCCCCAAAGTAACATGTTTAGCTATGTAGTGTATCACCATAAAACAAATTAAAAATGGGTTAAAATGTCACAATTAGAATTTGTGCCTAAGCCCATGATTAAGGTTTGGCCTTGACCAAAGTCAGGATCCATACCATCTGTTCCTCATGGCAGCTGGTAGCACTCCACTGATTCTACGAGGACTCTTTTCAGGACCTTAAAGAGCAGGAATACTTTTTATGATTTGCCTCTGAAATATTACACAAATGACAGAGTGTGAGATGGAGTAACAATGTAAACAAAAGACAATCTGACTGCAGTAGTTTGCAGGACTGAAATGAGATGTAAGTAATAATTGAGTAGAGATGGGAGCATTCAAGATTTGGGAAAATCAAATTTTGCAGTTATTTTAATTATCCTTTATTATATTAGCTATACTCAAGGAAATTGGTAAAATTGTGAATTCTATTTGGATAATGTCCTTGGTGAAGAAAATCAAAATATGCATTAAGAATGAGCAAAAGAGTTTTAATACCTTGTTTTGGAATCTAAACCATTCAAATAATTTTTGCAGCTTCTGAGGTTCATGTGCTTTGGTTCTTTCTGGTGTTATGCACACCTAAGGGGAGGGACACCTCATTGCTGTCATACTGGCAATCTGCAACCCCTCCCAAAAACTCCTGTCTTCTGCTTTTGTTTCATTGTTTCAGCAAGCAAAGGTTATAAATACAACTGGCCTGGATCATGTACCAGGTCAAAAATGAAATCTCTGAGTGCAAAGAAAAAAAAAGCCCAAAACAGTGTTTGAAACAAAACTCAAAAGACCTTCAGAAGTAGAGTGGTTGAGAACAAAATTGATGTCCAAAGCCATAAGGTAACAGGGCCAACCTGTGTAGTTCCTGGCTGCTGTAATAAATCTCCCTCTGGAGCACATGGACAGTAGAGCAAGCACAGAATTAGCATCCCACTGCAGCTCGGAGGTTGTTTACATTCCCTTCCAGTTTAGGAGAGATTTGTCATTAATACATAATGTCAACCTTTGTAAATTCATAGAGGTACTGTCATCTTTTCTGCCCATGACTGCAATGCTTGCCATTCACAGTCACCACATCGATCTCCAAAAGTCTTTTCTTGGTCTTCATTATTGAGGAATAGAGATCATAATACTGATTTAAACAAGTTCTAGTTTCTTATTCTACTTATTTGTTATATTTTACTTGATTTATTTATAAATACAAATGTTTATGGCTGTATAAAATGTGTCTAAAAGCTGAGCATGTTTTGCATCTTTGAAACACTGCTTTAAAAATACATTTTTTCAGGTTGAATCCTGACAAAGAGTATGTGGAGGAAAAAAAATATCATAAAGTGGTTACATTTATTTGAATACCACCCAACTGCCCAGATTAGTTCATCTTGTCTGGAAGGTAATATAATTAAGCACAGTGGATTGAATGTTAAATTCAATAAAATGCCTCAGTAAGTTAATGAAAAATTATTTTTATCAGGGACAGAAGTCTGTAGATTCAAAATACATTCATTCCTTCCCATTAGCTTGATCTACAAGAATCCTCTCTTCAATTATTGAAAAAGACTGAAAACAGATAAGCTGGTTAATAAAAACTGGGAAACCTTGTGAAATCACATTATATATTTTCCCAATCTATATAATAGATTCATCCATGTGATAATTTTTTTTTATCGCTGGCAATTTCTTGATATGTAACCATCCTGGAGTGACTTTGTGTTTCCGTGCACACTAATTACTGCACACAGTAACTAGTGTGCATAGAAAGCTATTTCTATGGATAAGTCACAGAAAAGGTCTGAGACCAGACCAGATCATTCATTGAATCTTCATATTTCTTCAATGAGAAAAAAGAAACTACCATAACAGCTTTGCAAGTGGTTACAGTTCTGAGATAGAAATTTGTGCATCTGGATTACCATAAAGCATGAATCATAGAGATCTCGTTATGTGATTATGCCAATATGCATTAATTACACAATTACAAATATCTATGGTGATGAAATATAATTAATTATACGACTTGGTTTACTTTCTAATGTAATGCCATTAGCTACTAGAGGCCCATAGATGTGTTTCTTTTTTTGATTCACTGACATTTTAATATTATGGGGGAATTCGAAATTAGTGTAACAACAGATGATAAAAGCAGATGGAATAAACTTAACTGAAGCCAATATGATTTACACAGCTTTAAACTGAACAGTTTGTGTATTTATCCAGTTATAAATGTTTTGCTCCAGGATGAAGAGTTCTGTTTGGAACGAAGTTTCAAAAAACAGTGACATATCTGGAAAAGACCCTCTAAGCATGGGTCTTAAAATATTAAGCTGTACTCATCCAAAACTAATCAGCAGAAGGTAATTTATAGTTGCCAGTGGCACAGATGTGCTGGCCCACTTGGGAAGTAAGGAACCAGCATTGCTGGCTGGAGACTTGGAGAGTACAATCTAGTTTATTTTCCGTAAATGTCCAACACAGTAGTCCCTACCAGAGACCCAAGTATATCCTACCTGCTGCAAACAACAATCTGGGACAGATCAAGGGCTTTCTCAGGGAGTTCATCTCTTTCTCTTGATTGCAGGAGGAGCCTTGATGTCTAACTCAAAGGTAGGGCACTTTGTAGAGGTGTTTCATAAAGATGAATCTTTCCTGTGTATGTGATGCAGGAGTAGGCCTCATGCTTGCTGGAGCACTGGGTAGGTGTGGTAGCTTAGACAAGTAAAAAGGAGCAGCTTATTCTCTTCACTGTAAGATCTCTTATGTATTTAGGGTGAAGGTCCCAAGCTGTGACACAGCAGCTTTGAAATTCCCTGCTTGGTCAGCCTGCCCTGAGTGCTGGGACTAATTGCTACCTGTGTAGGACATCTGAGGCTTTCCACAGCCACTTCCCAACTTCTTGGGCCCAGTGTGTACCTTGTGTGAAACCCTTCCATCATCTCTATAAAAATCAGAGTGGTTGAACGTAGAAGGGAGCTCTGGGCATCACCTAGTCCAATTCCCTCAGCTCAAACAGGGCCACTTAGAGCCATTTGCCCACGCCTGTATCCAGATGGCTCTTGAATATCTCCAAGGCTGGAGAGTTCACAACCTGCCTGGGTAACCTGTGCCAGTGCTCAGACAGCCCACAGTGAAAAAATGTCTCCTGATGTTCAGAGGGAATACTTCTGTGTTTCTGCTTGTGTCTCTGGTCCTGGCACTGGGAACTGAAAAGAGCCTCTCTCCACCCTTTTTGCTCCCTTCAGGTGTTTCCCTGAGCCTTCTCTTTTCCATGCTAAACAGTTCCAGGTCTCAGACTGTTCTCATCGGCGAGATGTTCCAGTCCCTTCATCATTCCTTTGTCACTTTGTTGGACTTTCTCCTACCTGTCCATATCTCTCTCTTGCTGAGCCCAGAGCTGGACACAACAGGTGTGGCCTCACTGGTGCTGAGTGGAAAGAAATGATCAACTCCCAGGACCTGGTGGCAATGCTTTGCCTAAAGCAGCCTGGGACACAGCTCACCTTCCTCTGCAAGGGCACATTGCTGTCTTGGCCTCAACTTGGTTTCCACCAAGCCCTCCCAGTGCTTTCATGCCAACCTGCTTTCCAGATTTGTGGCCCCCAGTACATGTTGTTTTTTTTCCTCCCCAGGTGCAGGACTGTGCTTGTAGACGTCCCTCTACACACAGCCTTCTGTTGAATTAGCCACTCCTCCCACACAGTCTCTATACTGTATTTTACTTTTCAACAATACATAGATTTTCTGTCTGACACTGAAAATTCTTCTGACTGCAAGGAGAACGAAGTATGATACTACGTTAACCATATCATTGTTCTTGAGCTCAAGCTTGCTCTGTGCAAACTAGGAAATTCTAATAAATTCTGCAAATCAACGCCTGGCCTTTGCATTTGTAATGAAAGAGCTACTGCAAAATGCAGAGAAAACCTCCTCCTCCCCACTTTAAACAATTGTATTGTAAGGTTAAAGTGTAACTTTTCCTTCTGACCATAACTGAGTGCTTCACAGGAGAGAATAGACAGTTTTTAAAGCAGCAACTATTTATAAAATGCAGGGAAGTTCATTTGTAGGCCTAGCAAACTTTGGATGAAAGCAGATGGAGAAAAGGTTGCCATAACCTTATCTGTCTGTTCTCTATTTTTTCACTTCAAATTTAATATCTGACTATCTTTTCATAGATAGAAAACTAAGTTCCTTTCTAAGTACTCAGATGGAGCACTTCAAATACTGATTGCAGCACTAAACCTGAGGTGTACTTTTATATCAAAAATGTGCACATCTCAGTCCAAAAATTAATCTGATTTGCTTGTTCAGAGTACAGATAATTAAAGACATTTAAGAAAATACAGGTATTAAAAAGATGGCGCCTTATGATTATTTTTAAAAGGGAATAGTCTTCTAAAAAAATGCACCTTTTAGAACTCAGCTTATGCAGAAGTGCTTGAAGTCATCATATTTCATATTTCATATGAAAAGAACATATTTCATAAAAATAGCTTATAATTGTATTCTTTTAACATTTGCCATTGATCATAAACTTTTTGTACTGAAACCATTATTAAAAAAACAATGAGACTCATAATAGACTAATGTTAAAGCAATGCTAAGTGCTTTCGAATATGTTTATTAACAGTGTATATCTTTCTTGGTGATGACCTTCTGGAGCTTTCTTTGAAGCCACTACCAATTAGAAGCTGGTGTCATTGAAAATTCATGGAAGGTCTCCATACTGCAAACAACACAAAATTTATTGTACATTACTGTACATTAACACAATCTATTCTCATTAACACCATCAGTAACGGATCTCTGTGCCATTTCTCAACAAAATTATTATCCTCTTCTTTTGTGGCAGTAGATGTGACTTCACATCAGCTTCTTTATTGCTCTAGAGAGATTGACAAATGCATGTTTTTCACTGAAACACATACTTCTCTTGGGGAAGTCTCCTCTTTCTGTCAAAATAATGGATGTACTTTCATGGGGAAGTTGTAGTTTATTAAATGTACTTGCTACAGAGATCAAAGGCTTTCACTTACTGAAAGATGGCTGTAAAACAAGTTGCAGAGGTTCTGGAATAATACTAGGGACTGCCTAACTCCACATCCCAGCTGCTAAATACTTCCCTAAGCATCACACAGCAGACCAGGCTTTCTTCTGTGCTATCTTACGGACTGGGATCCAGCAGAACAACAGGGGGGCTGTTTTACACATAGCTGTAACCTGTAGTTAAATCATTTATAGCCGTTGTTTTGTATAGCCAAACATGAGAATAGAGCAACTCCAATTAACAAAAACCAGAGGAGAGGTAACCTAAACACAGTGCAAGTCATTGTTGCACAATAGACATCACAAAGAGCTTCACTGAGTACCTTACTAATATATTTTTAAACACAGTGACAATTAAATAGTAACGGGAGAATAACATTAGCGTTTGATAAACATTAACAATGTGTTGATGCTGTATCACAAAAAAATGTTTTCTGCCTCAAATGAATTTCAGGATAAAAGGAGGATAAGGAGCCTCGTTTGCTGCCAAAGCCAAAGCCAGTCATCAAAGTACTGCTGGGTGCCAGCCGGTCTGCATGCAATCTGCTGCAGCTGGCCAGAGAGCATGGTAAAGACCTGGATATATATCTTTATCACAGCTGTGCAGGTGCCTCTGGCTCACCTGCTCATAGTCCCCCTAGAGCTGTCAGACACATGAAACCAGGGGCTCCTAGGGCTCATCTGCCAAGCACTGCAGTCCCAGGGTGGGCTCAAGTAGGTGGGGGCATTACATGGGGCCAAGAGGCACCAGTGAGAGACACCCACGGTGCTGGCTTGGACCTGCCACTCCTGAGCTTCACCTGCCAGAAGCCTGAAGCCAGCATAGGGTTTGCAGCTGGGGGTGAGCAGGGGTCTACCTCACCTGAAAAGGCACTTTCAGCAGTACCTCACTCTTTTTACTCTTGCTGAACAAGCTATAGGAGTCAAGTCAAGGAGGAATGGGGCTGTAGAAGGAGCAGCCAGAGGAACTGCCAGCATTTGGGGCACAGTCTTGCTTGTAGATTTAAGATTTCTTTCTAGAAAGCATAGAGGAGATTAGAAGCTCATATATATCATAAGAAAACTTCTAGATCTGTTATGCCACTGAACTTAAAAACACCAGTAGAGTAGAAAAGCAGCCTGGAACAGGTTAAAACTTTCTTTTCTACCTGATTTTCTCAGAGAAGGCATGAATGCTGCAATTCTCCTGTCTGCTGTCCTCTTACCCAAAAAAATTGGTTAGCTTCACACAGCCCAGTCATAAACACCTAGTTTGCCAAGTGGAAGACTGAAATGTTGTGTTCTGACATTGAGCTTGAAAGCCAGATAAGGCAATTGTCTTTATTTACATCATAAAGTGTTACCTTCATTAATAAAAACCCAGAAAAGAAAGTCTGAGGAAGAAACAAGCATTTATAATATGATAATGTAATGTGATGTGTGTATATAAATACAGAAATATGTATCTATGTGTGTATATAAATACATAAATAAGTACATATTTATATACAAGATAAACAGAAGTTGACATTTCTCAGGCAAACTCCTCTGTCAGTTCAAGAAGTAAATGAAAGTTCAGCTCTCCTGCTCATTTGAACCAAGTGCTGTGAGCCAGGTTTGGTTCACATTTTCAAAATTTATAGCACTGTGATGCTTGCCAAAAATTCTTAATTAGATCAGAGGAGCAGCAAAACTGTCAGATGCAATAGCAGAGTACAACAAAGGAATAAAATATTCTGGGGTTAATTGGATATGTTCATTCAGCCAGTTTTGCCAGGCTACTTTTTTACAATGATCCACGGACAGATAATGAGGATAGGGCTTTTCTCATTAATAATAAAACTGATTCCTCAAATACATTTCATTTACAAGAACTCAGAAATTGTTTATAACTAACATAAACCAACAATCATATTCCCCTTCCCATAGCACATATAAATTGTGAACTTCACGTGAACTCAATTGCTTAGAGTGTACTTTGGGTATCTCACTTGTAGGAGAATTTCATGAGAAGTGCTGCTGGCTGAGTGCTGCAGTGAGGCTGAGACCCAATGACAGCTCTAGCTGCCTAAACTATTTGAGCTTTCATGTATTCAGAAGGCTGCAACACTTGGAACGACAGAGTAGAAGATGCTATTAAACTCAAAACAGCTGTATTTTTCTACTGATTCCTCCATTTATTTAGAGAGCTCACATAAAATATGATATTTGGGATGTTTTACTTGACACAGTGTATTAACACAAGAACATTTCTAAGAAAGTAAAACCCAAATATTTTAATGGAGTCCATATTTTTATGGTGAGAATTTTTTGTAATAATCGTTGTGTTTTTTAGTTGTTTGTCCACTTTGTAATGGGCTCAGTGGTCAAGGGACATATCTAGAGGGAGAGCAGGCCATTTGAAACCCCAGGGTATTGGACCACAGGGTAGAAACAAACCTCACAGCTTTATGACACAGGAGGCAAAGGCCAGCCTGTGCATTATTTTAGAGGCCCTTCCAAACCAGAGCTGAGTGCCAAAAATGCAGCACAGCTATTCTGTAAATGAGTTGTCTTTTGTTAAGCCCCAGCACAGCTGGTCAGGATGGTTCTGCTAATGTGACGCTTCACCAAATCATGTCCCAACCACAGGAAAATGTTATTTCTTTACAGAAGAATGAGCACTGAGATATTCCCTTTGAAAGGAAAGAATAGAGGAGTCTTGTCATTTTATCTAAGTTTTATCTGCTGATACAATGACTCATACTCACAACCACTATTGGGAAGTTAACAAGTAATTTAAAGTATACCTATGTAGTTCACCTACTAATGTGAGTATTTTATAAAAGAATTAGAGCCAAAAAAGTGTTTTGAATACCTCTGTGTGATTTGGGAAGGCTTTATTCTGAGATAAAGAGCAGTGGTCTTCCAGAAGTTCAAACGGACTTTCATAATTCAAAATACTTTCCTGTCAATTAGGGAATAGCACAAAAGAGACCTGTGTCACATCTGGTTCTGCTAAATTCTACACAGTGAAAAGCAAACTTGGAGAAGTAGGGCTATGAGCAGCTGCCTCAGTGGGAGTTGACATGCACCTGGAGAGGAGGAGAAGGAATCCTCCTCACTATGTTTCTGTGTTCAAAAGGAGCTCTGGACTTACCTGAACATTGTTGGCAGCACTGCAGCTGCACACTGCTGCAATGTATCCTTTATTTCTTTGTGGTGTCCCAGACACCCCCAAGCCCTGTGTAGCCATGATAGAAGCCACATGTGGCCTTTCTATCAGACACTTTCTGTTTTCTAAGCAGACACTTTCAGCAGAGAGCTGCTTCTAGAAAGCATTTAATTAAGCTAAGCCAGCACTATCAGAGAGCGAAAATGGAAAATTAAATAACAAAGGCATAAAAGTAATTTCTGTATTACATACTAACACTCATGAGCCTCCTGTTCTTCTGAACGGAAGAGGAGAAAAACTGCAAGGGCATGGTTCCACAGAGAAAAAAAACAGAATAGGGCTTGTCCTTTTATTTGACAGGATACACAGTGCCCATTACACCCTTTGACCAGCCTTGATACTCTGACCTGCTATTGCAGACAGTCTTAATCCAGGGATTTTTGGATGATTTATTGTAAATTAGCATAATCTTTTCCTTGTTGAATCAAGTATTGAGAAACAAAAAAAGACATAGACAATTAATCAAAAAACAAAGGCAATAACCTTTCATTCCCCATCCACAGGTTCAACTTCAGTCCAACACCACTCCTCCCCTTTCCATGTCTCTTATCTTCATGGCACTTATCTCAGTCCTTCCCAGTCTCACTGATGGGACAATGGGCAGCACAGGAAGTTGGTGTCAGTGCATAATAGTTTCTTAAACCAGTCCCTGTTTCTCACCTTTTTCCTCCCCTCCTCCTCACTTGTTACTGCTCTAAGCTCCAGTGTGTGTCACCCACTGATCACAGTTCCTCAGAGGTGTGCTTGTCCCAGTACAGGTTGCCCACAGACCCAGTCATCTACTCCTTCCATGAATGCTCTGCAGCCATGACCCCAACAATGTCCCTTTCCTTTTGTCTATTCTGTTCTGTCTCTCCAAAAGAGTCTCCTCACAATCCTCCTCATATGTCCGTGTTTTGTGCATTCTCCTGTGTCTCCTAACCCATCTCTTTCTTATGCCTTCTCCCCTGTGCCCTCACATGTGTCCTTTTACATCTTCTGCTCTGCCTCTTCACAGCAGAGGTGACAAACCAAGTGGCAAACACCCTTTCCTAAGCATGTACACACAGAGCTGCTACAAGCTTCCTGCCTGCCTTTACTTTTGGTGGGCACTGGGTTTTCTCACCATTTTGAAGACATCTGAAAACATCTGCAACAGGCCCAAAGCAGTACACGGCCCCCTCCCACACAGAGCACCTCACCAAGTACCGGGATCAAAACAAAAGCCGGGACAAGGGGAGGGACACTCAACATTCCAGAAAAGGGTGTGGGAAACATCTTGCACATCAGCTGTTCTGTAAAAGAGAATTGCAAATGTGGTACTAAAACCACTTATTTCTCACTCTGTCTCCCCCAGAAAGTAACAAGGGCTACGTGACACACAAGTTTTCACATCTTTGTGCCTCTGAGTATAAACCACGATCAGTGCAGAATGGCTGGTTCTCCCTACAAAATATCTGTCCTTGATTGTAATAAAGTCTCAGAGCCCAGAAAGCCCAACAAAAGGAGTTCAGGCTGCTCAGTGGAGCTGCTGTGGCCTGTGTGTGCCAGGCTGGGACTGAGCTCATGCTGTGCAAATTGCTGAAGCCAGCTTGTACACAAACCGAGGGAACTGGAGGAGGAAAAAAGGCTGTTTGCTTAGGGCACCTCCACCCAAAGCCTCTGACAGATCCCCTGCAAGAGACATGAGCATTTCCTACTGTGTTTTGTGCGCATGGTGAGGTTTTTGAAGCAGTACTTCAGAGGTGGCCATTGTGAGAAGTCACCAGAAGCTGCTCCTGTATTGAACAGAGCCAGTTCCAGCTGTCTCCAAAATAAACTCACTGCTACCCAAAGCAAAGCCCATCAGTGGCGCTGGTGGTACCTTGTCAACAGCATACTTAATAGAGAGTAAAACACACTGCACAGCATCTGTGGGAGACAGGAACAAGATAAAAAGTAAGAGAAATATCTCTGCAGACACCAAGGTCACTGAAAAAAGGAGGGGGAGGACATGCTGCAGGCATTAGAGCAGATTCCTCTGCAGCCTGCGGTGCAGACCAGGGAGGCCAGATGTCTCCCCACAGCCCATGGAGGTCCACGAGGATGCAGATTGAAGTGCTCTGAGGGAAGCTGCACCCTGTGGAGACCCCACATCTGGACCAGGCCCTTGGCAGGAGCTGTGACCTCTGGAGAGGAGCTCACACAGGATCAGTGTTTCTGGCAATACATGTAGCCCATGAGGGACTTGGAGACCAGCTTTTGAAGAACTCCACGAAGTCTCCACAGAGACACGTTGCGGAAGTTCATGAAGGATCACATACCATGGGTGGGACCTCATGCTGGAATGAGAAGGAAGGTGTCTTGGGTTGAAAGATAGATATCTGCTAGGGAAAGCAGGAGCCTCCCTTGGAAGTCCCCTCCCTCCGAATTATTATAATTTTGAAATTAAGTGGCTCTCAGGCAAAGATATGGGCATGAGAATAACAGCTCTTTACCAGTGCGTATAACAAGGTAAACAAAACAACAATAGCTATGGTATAACAACAAGACAGAATCAGGGACCCTGCGGCAGAGACAGGAAAGGATGGAGGGGAGGCTTTGCTTCACAAACTCCCTGTGGGCAGCTGATCCCGGGTGAACAGGAATCTGAGGGGGCAGTGGATGGACGAGATGGATCAGCAGCTCCGTGGTGGTGGCTGGCACGACAGGACGTCCTGGCAGGACAGGGGGTGCAGAAGGACCCATGGAAGAAGGAGAAGCAGCAGCAGCAGCAGCAGAAGCAGCTCTGTCTGGGTTATGGCAAACTCCTTTTCCCAAGCAATCACAGCTCCGAGTGTGTCCTACTCTCTGGCCGCAGAGCGAGATGATGATTTCACTGCTGCCCCCCAACTCCCTCTACCTGCCCCCTCTCCCCTTCCCCCTGGGCCCAGCCAAACTCTTTGTCTTGTCAAGTACACATAAGCACCAGCCAGGTTTCACTGCAACTAATGGGGAAAANCACATAAGCATCAGCCAGGTTTCACTGCAACTAATGGGGAAAATTCTATAGGTAAGAAAGAGCAAAAGGAAGGACACCTAACCCCCAACAGAAGGAGTGGCAGATATGGGATATGAACTGAACAGTTCCCCCATTCCCATCCTCCTGCAGGACTCAGCAGGGAGGAAGGAGATTGAGGACCTGAGAGTGAAATTGAGCCTGGGAAGAAAGAGAATGGTTTCAGTTCTGTTCCTGTTTCTCACTAGCTCCATTTTTAACTGGCAATAAATTAAACTAATCTTCCCCAAGGTGAGTCTGTTTTGCCCATGATGATAACTGGTGAACAATCTCCCTGTCCAAGATTTCTCGTCCTATGTTTCCCCCCCTGTCTTGCTGAGGAGGGAGAACAGCTTGGGGGGCACGTGTCAGCCAGCCATGGCAAACCCACCATGGCCACACAGCTGTTGCTATAGAGCACTTTTCCACAAGAAGACAAGAAAACTCGAAATTACTCAGCTGTTTTGAAAGCAGTTACCAGGCTCCAGTCACATGCTATCTCATCGACAACCTTGTGCCTAAAATATGAACATATCTTCAGGACTAGAATATGTGGAATGAGGTGGAATACATGGAGTGGGGTGAAATTCAACGGCACACAGAAGAAGGTCATATACCGTGACTCAAAAACAAGAATTTCTGAAATAAAGGAGAAGCTTATTCTGCAGCAATTACAGAAGTGAAAGACCTGCACCAGGCAGAGTAAGAGTTACAGTGAGCCCTCACAACAGAAGGGCCATGAAATGAAAACAGTGATCCCAAGAAGCATTAAGTGAGGCCTTTCTACCGGGAGAGAGACTGATTACTGCCATTGCACAAGAACCACATCAGTCTCATTCAGGTACGGGGAACACAGCCTTCATTGCCTGTACTCCAGAGAAATTGAATTCATTGCAATACACACAAAGGAGGGCTGCTAGGATGACCAGGTGAATTGGCAGAGCAGTTTGCCATAAAAGCCTGAAAGGCCTCAGCAAAAGTGGCATTTAAAATCAGGGCATGGATTTTTTTTTCTGTATGTGTATGTGGGAGATAAACAGGAGGGGATTTGGAAGGGATGGATGGATGGATGGATGGATGGATGGATGGATGGATGGATGGATGGATGGATGGATGGTTGGATGGATGGATGGATGGATGGATGGATGAAGAAGAATAGCAGGAAGGAGAACAGCAGGAAGGAAAAAGATGTTTAAAATATGGGGTAGTGCTGGCAGGAAAACAAAATAAATGAAGCAGGAAGGAGAGGAAATTTTAAAAGCTTTTCTGTTTCAGAAACGATGAAGCAGCTTTTCAGTAGGACGAAAAAGTGCAAGAAATATATGCTGGTTTAAGATGGTTCTTGATAAATTTATGAATGGAATTACACATCCCATACAAGAGTACAGAACTGCTTTGTTTGATGACTCCCAGCAGTGTCTCCAATCATCTGCACTGACCTGCTTTTATTAAATATAACCTATATATATCCAGACAAAATGATTTGTGATGTATTACTGAATTCCATAGTATTACAGACTCTGTCAGAATTCTTCAGTTTTAATTTAATTTTAAAAGCCCACCAAAAAAAGTAGGGATTAAAAGGGTATATATATGCACATGAGAAAGATGGATAATCAGATATGCGAGACAGATTTAAAGAAATGTTATGCAAAACTAAGGAGAAGTAAGTTGAAGAGAAACAAAGAATGTACAAATATTTAACAGAACACTGCAAAGAGAATAAGGATCAATCACTCTCATTAGTCAAAGAGGTTGATCAGTAAACAACTCGAATAACTAGAGTCATTTACTGTAGTAATTAAATTATTTGCTAACAAGTAAATAACTTAAGTTATTTACTAACTAGTAAATAACAGCTAATAACTAGTTTAAAATGCAGCAGGGAAAATTTATAACTAGAGAAAGAGTGACATAATGAAACAACCTGCTAGTGAAGGTTACAGCGTTTCCATCACCAAAGATACAAAGATATTCAAATCTATTTCAAGAATAATGAAATCCATCCACCAATGATTCAGGCTGATGGACTGAGATGACTCAAGAGGCATCTCTTCTACTGCAATGATTCTTCTCTTCTGCAAGCACACTGATGCTTAGTAAGAACTGCACTTCAATGAAATATTTCATCTTATTTCTACAAAGAAATCATTTTATAATAAATATCAAGTGGAAAGTTAGTTACCTGTTTTTTTCCAGTTGGTGGAAAATTAATGGTATTTCAGTTATCTATATTCTGGAATGTTTCTATTAAATGTTTCAATGAAATCTATTCATATTGTAGTTGCTCCAAAAAACAATTATTTTCAAAATCAAACCCAGTCTTCTCTCATGTCTAGCTTTAGAACAACTTACTGTACATATCTATCTAATATATTATACATGTGTTTAAGAAACAGTAAAAAAAAATCCCACTAATTTCATCTAAGTTTGCTTTCATATGTTCCATTATTTGTTTGCATGTTAAGTGTGTTGAAATGGACCTTGCATGTGGTTTTTATATATTGGAAATGGCACAGCACACATTACTTCCGAATACATAGGCAATATTTCATCCCTAGCACCCTAAAGTCTAATTAAGTTTATTCTCTCTTTTGCTCCTTCTTCTTACTCTTCTGTAACACTCATGGTTCATCAATACCTGAGCATTGTTTCTACGTGGATCATGCACACAGAATTAGTGTAATTATTAGGGGAGATACTAGGACAGAATGTATCCACTGAAATATTCATAAAATGTCAGACTTAATGGGGAACATTTAAGAAATCACTGGAAGAATTAGGCTGGGTTTTTCTGCCAATTTAACAAAAAATACATTGATATCCATTAAAAGAAAATCAGAAAATTTAAATAAATAATGTACTTCATTTATTTTCTATGGACAGAAAGTTTTGTAAAACTGACATCAAGGCAATGCAGAAAAACCTTCTCAAGATGATGCTATAATGTCCTAAAAAGGACATCAGATCTTTCAGTCCCAATTCTTTGTTGTCAAATTAGAAGAAAAAATAATCTACTTCTAGAGATAAAACGGCTGGTTAAGAAGAACCTTTTACTGAAAGGAAAAAAAAAGGGAAAGGAGTAGGATGCTAAAACCAGGTCCAGCTGAAGATTCATATTGTGGCTGTGTTATCAGTTATTTTGTGCAATTTTGTGTGCATGTCTCTCTGTTATTCATGGGATTTTTCTAGCAGACATAGAGCAGCACAGAGGGTGCAGTAAAGTTTCCAACTAAAAATATGATCTCTGTCCTTGCAACACAGCAAGTCCAACTCCCCTGCTTTCTGTAGGTCAGGGTAATAGCATGAATACAAGTCAACATTTCCTTCCTTGTTTCCCTAGCTGACTTTTATGTAAATCCTGTACTCAGAGTTCAACCAAGATCATCATAACTCAAGACTCAACATTTTAAAATATTGTTTATATATATATATATATACACACATATATATATTATCTGTAGAGTTATAGCACTCCACAGATCACAGCTGGTAGAGGTAGCTGATATACTTTCCATTATTTTCCTCATTACCCAGGCAGGAAAAAAGGAATCTTCACACTGTCCAGGACAACTGAAGAAGATATTTTATGTGGATCAAGGAAGGCAGCAACAAGTGTCACAAGACTGTGTCATAAAACACTTCCCTTGGAGGCACAAGTTCTCACACATCAATCTTGCATGTGCCTCCTTGTGTTTGAAAAGTCATCCATTCTCAGCTGGCTGATTGTAATGTACCTGGGAAACTGTTTATGGTGTTAACAGGCTTTATACAACAAGTGAATGAGGCAGCTGCAGAAACAACTGTAGCACAAAAAAAATCAGTACAAAACTCTTAACCTTTTCAGGTTCTTGGAAACACAAAAATACAGAAAGTGGAAAGGTGGCTTCTAAAAGACTTGCAGAAGGATTCTTCAGAGCTATCTGGAGTATTATCTAAAATATATCATTGCAGAATTGAAAATAAAAAAAGGTGTTTAGTACAGTGGCACATATTAATTCTCACATATTTGATTTCTGCAAATGGCCTTAGCTTGATTTTGCCACTTTGCCTAGAAAATGCCATCAGGAAATTATTACCAGTATTAAAGAATTATAGTTTAAGAAAAGATTGGATATATTTCTTTTAGTAAAGGCTACTGTGTGCTGAATGTGTAACTTGTATGTTAGTGCTTTATCAATCCCATATTATAAAAAAAAATATGAGGATCTATCATTCTACTTTCAAATCCTGGATGTCTTGATGACTTTCAAAATTTGTGGAGTACATTATAGCTACTTCTGGGTCAAGTGTGCAGCAGAAATAATTTGGTTTTCTGTGTAAACAGACTGGCAGACTGCAAGAAATTAGGAGTTTCAAAATAGTTATCTTCCATTATGCATGCAAAAATTTTTATAAAAAATTTTAAAGTTGAATTAGTGTTTAGGAAAACAGCTCCTAAGTACCATTTGAAATAGTGCATTTAATCTAATAATAGTTGAATTGCATACTGGAGGGCTGTTGCAAGGTCCACCTAAGGAAAAATTCACTGTGTACTTATTGTTCTCCCTCTGTGTGTCTTAATATAAACTGTATTAGTTATTTGTCTGTTCCTTTCTTCCATCCAAGAAGAGCTGTCACACTATTCAAGGGGAATTTTTCAAGCAGGTCTGTAATTTGATCTTCTCCCTCTTTCTTCTCAGGAAAAGGAGTAATGTTTGCTCATCAGTTTGTCCACTATGAGCACCTGCATCCTCTCTTCTTAATCTGCTCTGTTTTTCCAAACCAGCAGAGAAAGGCCGAATTTTGGGGAAGCCAAATAAGAGGGGAGGGAGTAACCCTGCATCAGTTCCCACTTAAACCTGCCGTGAGAAGGTGTGTATGCAGGTATGTGAGTGCATATGGATGCACAGAGCTCTAAAATATGTAATGGAAAATGTCAGAGAAAAAAGGACCCTGTGGTTCAGGACACAGATTTTTAATTTTGGACATTTCCTGTGATTCTGTGGGAAGTCCTTCTTCAGCACTACATGTCAGAGGGGAGGATTTTGGATCTGAGAGGAGAGTGCGAGATGTGGAGAGAACAGATTCTCCAGCCTGGGTGTCTCAGTGTTGCATAAGTCAAGTGAAGCTGCAGGATCCAGAAGAGGCCCTGAGATGTCAACAAGATCGATCAGGTTATCAGTGAGGAATGGAAATGGCCACACGGGATTGTGTATGTGTCTCACAGACAGTTCAGATGAGATGATGGTGTAAGAGAGCAATGAGAAACCCTAGGAAGCAATAAAGAAGTAACAAAGGTGGCGTTACTGTTAGGTAATCTGCCTCAAGGCTGACATGCTTTTCAGTTTGAAGTGAAGAGGGATGTCATGATTCTTCTCATCTCTTCTAAACTTCCTCCATTACCAACCAGAAAACTCAGTGATATTGTTTGAATCAATGTCCTAGTTTTTTTATCTCTTAGAAGTTATCAGCCTGGAAATGATGTGTAGAAATAAGCCAAATCAACCAAGTTCCAACACCTTAGGTACTTATGCTGGTACTGCCTTTTTCATATTTCAAAACTGCCAGTATTAGAAAAAAAATTCTCATCAGTTACAAACCTCTGTACTGAGTGATGAGACATAAGGAAAACTTTTTTATTTTTTCTGCCTTTGCAGACAGCATAAGGGAAGGATACTGCTAACATTAAGATCTTCTTTGAAAATAAAAAAAGTGTTTTTAAAACTATTTTGAGTACTTCATTTGAGATCCCCATACTTGCTTACTTTTCAAGGAATTAAGTATGTGGAATCTCCTCTTAGTCCAATCTGGGTCACAGTTGTTTCAAATGTTTCCAAGTAAAGAAAAAAAACCTCACTGATCTGTGGAAAAACAGCTGTATAACTGGTGCTCATTTGGATAAGACAAAGATATATAACAATGGCAGTATCCACATGAGCTACACTGAACTGGAAGAGGTCTGAGGCAAAACAGCCACTCCATTTTGTTCATGAGTTCAGCTACTAACAGAGTGAGGTTTTTCTTTCTTTAATCAAAGACCTCTCCAGGAAAGGAACTGACAGGCTGCTGTTCCTTAGAATTAGAGTAAAAAATAATAAGCTCTTTGGGGCAGAGTCTTCCAGTAAGAATTTTATTCTTGATTTCCTGTTAAAAGAACAGTGATTAACCCTCCTTAGATGCACAACACAGTTTAAACCTCTAGCAATAATGACAAATTTTTACAAACAACGTCTTCAGATGCTTCAATTTGATTTTAATAAGTCCCCTTGACAAAATAAAAAGTATATTGAGAAAATTAAAATAATTAAACCTTCATTTAAAATACAAAAACTTTCAAGTTATAAACAAGAATATTCTACCCTCTTGAGAGACATTAATAATTATTGTTTGCTTTAGGAATGCAAATTTGTTTTACGTCTGGGCTAGTGGTATGCTACGATTAGTAAATAATAACATATAATGTTATGCCCCAAAAACACATGACCTAACATCACAGGGCAATGCTTTCCTTGATGAGTGTATCCAGACTTACCCAAGCACTGGCCTGGCTACAGTGCCAAGGGCAGCACCCTTATTACCTCCTTCCCAGGGGAGTGAGCATGGCAGGAGAGCAAGCGCAGCCAGGAGAGCACAGCATTAGCAGCACTGTCCTCTTCTGGTACCCAGGGTGGCTCAGCTGCAGCTTCCTCAAGCACCTCTCTGCTGCACCATTCTACAAGATAAACCATCAGCATAAGGCCAGACACGGCAAAGAAGTAGAAGCTGCTGAAATAGCATCAGAAATGAGGAGACAATCAGCACTGGGCAGCACGTCAGCAAGAACAAGGGATGACTAATACATCTATAAGCAAATTGCAGGAGGGGAAGAAGAGCTTTATTCTTTCACTGAAGAACTGAATAAAGCAATGAGGCAGCTTTGCAGATGAATTCTTCTGACAATATAGAAGGGGCAGAATGGGAAAAAGTTTATATCTAAGGAGGGATATAGCAGGGGCTGCTATGAAAGGGCTTGGAACAACAACAAAAAAATGAACATGTGCTTGTAGGAGAGAGAGAAGCATAGTAAGATACAAACAGGAGTACACAGACCAGGGAAGAGGCAAAGAAAATTATCTTTTCTACAGCATTTTGAAGAAAATAGGGCAAGATCAGGAGTCCTTGTCTCCTGTTTTTTCCCATTTATGGGCTTGGGAGAGTCTGTTGCAATGAGGAAAAATCATAAGGAAAAAAAATGTAAAGAGTAAATCAAAACAAAAGAAAAGGAATAGATCACTGAAGAAAGTGCAGGAGTTAGAGATGTGAATGAAAAACTGCATCTGTAAGAAAGAGAGTGAGCGAGAGTGGCAGTAAAGGAAGAAATAAGCAGAGATGAGGTGATGAGAAGAGCAAGGTAATATCCCAACTTGATGTAAATTGCATCTTTTGATAAATCAGTGTGAACCTCAACTAAGAAAAAGGCAATAAAGTGAGTAACTAAAATTCTGCCACAAAAATGAGTTCTTTTTCAGATCATTATTGCATACAGTATGGTAGATCTCAAAATGTAATCTGCAGTGGTATATATGCAGAAAGCAATTGCTTTCTGTAACTAGCAGAAAGCAATTTTACTTACCAAGAAAGTTAACAGAGAAAAGGACTTTTTTACAACAGGTGTTTAAAGTACACAAAAGAAAAATAATACAGCAATAGTCAACTTGATAAGGTGCTGACTGAGATAGTACTCTCTTCAAAAATAAACTGAATAAGAATCTCTCAGCATCGGAAAAATCCAAGTACAGGCCATTTTGCTGACAAGGTTAATAGGACAGAAAAAATGGACTGCTATATAAAAAAGAAAATATAAAAAATATAAAAACCCAAGAATAATAGTACATTGTGGACCATGGCCAGCACACATCTACTTCTCCTTCTCTTGGCTTTGAGGGACATTTTAACTTCTTTTTCTCAGTACTGGAAAAATACAGATTCTTCAGTCAGGAGATTTTGCAGTGGAACCTGCAGCAGAGACATCTGCCATCTTTCTGAAGGCGTTGCTGGAACTTTCAGAAAATCGGAGGAATAAGAGCAGGGCAGCTGCAGGAGGTGTTAGATTTTAACTGTGAGTCGTTCATCCAGCTTCTGTTGCAGACAGCTGTGTCATTCTTGCAAACCTTCCCTTTCCTTCAACAGGATGAGGGGAAAAAACCAAAACAAAAGCAAAAAAAAAGAACAATGGAATGTTATAAACCTCTTCCACTGTTTCTTTTAAAAAATAATTTACATCTGGCACATCTGTATATCCTGTGGTATTTTTTTGTTCTCTCCTACACACAATTCTTTTTATTTTGCATCACAAGGGCCCACTACAGGGCCTGCCTATGCTGGTCTGGTGTAAATAGTTGAGTTGCAGAGAGGAATAGTTATTGTGGTACATTGTCGCACATCCAATATGCATTAAAGACTGCAGTTGGCTCATGACCTTATAAAATAGAGATGAAACCCTTCAGTTAGGTTTTGTTAGGCCTCTAGCAGAATTACAAAGAGGGACTTGACAGAAGAACAGCAAGACCTGTTGATACCACTGATAAAATGGGCTCTCTCTTCATCCAACATATCAAAGCAGGCACTGCATAACACAACAGGAGTGTCAGAAGTTTTTTTTCTTCTAAGACAATGTTTCCCTGACCTAAGGGAAGAATAATCTATTATATGATTCAGAAATAAGTTTAAAGTGATTTTGACTTTCATGTCACAGAAAACCAAGAACACGATGACACTTCCAGTCTAATTATGAAACATTTCATTTTTTTCTTATGCAACTTAACAGAATCCTTAACAAGAACTCCCAGTAATATTTTCCCACTCATGTTCTGTGCCCTCAAATCAGGCATTTGTCCTTTAACTTTTCTAACTTTGTTCCTTTTCAGCTTCTTAAAAAAGGAATCTACTTGTTCTCCTAGACTTTAAATGACTAAATGAAAGATTATCTACAGGGTAATTTTGATACATAATGTGGTTTTACTTTGACCCTGTAGTCAATGCACTTACAGGGCATACACTGAAGACTGACACTGCACAGTAAAAGCTTTTGGCAGTAAGGATTGCTAACATTGTCTAGTTATAGGGCTCTTCACTGGCAACATCCTGGCACCAGAGTATACCTGCTGGAATCCATCTCACTGTGTCAAACAGCCTCATAACCCACCTGAGACAAGGATGACTGCAGGAGAGGCTGAGCTGCCAATAAAGAAATCTTCTGCATGCATCAGTTCTACTTAAAGGGATTATACCAACAGTAAATAATAACAGTAATGCATTTCCCCTGGGTATAGTTCCCTTTTCAAATACAGGGAAAAAAAAAATATCCATAAATGCTTAAAAAAATTATGGACTGCTTTGAATTTAAGTTCCTCTGAGTTGTTGTCAAGGCCTCATTTACCCCCACTGAGAAGTTCTCTGGCTATCAGAGACCACATAGAAAATTCAGGAAGTGAGAACTGGGAGCTGTGTTCTCAGGGTGGGCTCCAGCACCCTCAACCTCACGGGGAGAGAGAAAGGATGTTCATCCCCATCCACACAGCTTCACCTACTGCCAGCCCTGCATACAACATTTCACTTTATTTAAAAGTACTTCTGGATCCTAGTTTATAGCAGCTGTATTTTTTTTAGCCAGTTTGTAGCACCAAAAAAGCCTAAGCGTCTGCCCAACCTGAAAACAAGGATGAACTATAAAGTCTTTATTAGGCCTAAATTTATTTTCAGTGTGTCAGAACTGATTTGCTACATGCTTTTCTGGGGCTATTGTATCACTTATGGAAAGGTTACTGAAGGAATCCCCAAACACTGAGAAAATGAAATATATGACAGTGTAATTTGTCAGCCTACCTATGCACACTACAGGTCACATTCTGATGGGTGAGGTGAATTTGGAGCTAAATTCAATTCACTCCTTTCACTGGCACAACTACTCACAGGTAATACAGATGCAGAAATAATAAGAAATGTGACTGGCTTGTTAGAAACAGCCTCTAAAAATAATAAACACACATACAAATAAAATGGTGTTTAGCCTGTTCTGCATCAGAGTTACAGCGGGTTCTTGACCCAGGGACATCTCTGACTGCTCAGTGCTGCAGCACGCAAGTCCCACACAGCTGACATCAAGCATTCAAAATTAGAGGTCACCTTGAAACTGTCATTCATTGCATGCTTCATCTAACTTGGTTTTATCCACAGCTTTATTCTTACTCTTACCCTCCTTATTCTTAAATCAAGAGGTATGACCGGGGATCATCTTATGCACTTGCCAGGTAGAATCATGCACAAGTACAAGGAGAAGCCTTTATACATGCTCTCTCTCCAAAGCCATGCCACGCAAGCTATAAGAGATGGCTGCCCAAAGGGTTGCAGAATTTATTGTGGTTTGTGGGGGAAGAGAATTTGGATTTTGCCCAAAACTTCTGCGGTCCTTTAAGGGGACTGTGGAAATACGCAAGACTTCCTATGGGATGTTTAGAGGAAGGATCAAAGGTGGGGAAAGGGAAGAATCTGGGTTAATAAGGCTGGAACAGAAGTGGACAAAGACCACTAAATCAGTCAATCATGTAAACAGGCTTGTGGTCCATTCACTTGTCTGCCTGAGCCCTTGGTCACAGCACTCTATGCTATTTCATCGTTTAGTCCTATTTCTACCTTCTCCATGTGTGCACACCCTGCTTTTTGCCTGCATGTGCTCCTGAATGCCAATGATTTTTTGAAACAGAGCAGCCAAAGAGTAGGAAGAGACATTACCAACCATCAAGACCAGTGTAGATGTGCCATACATGCTTTTCACTGTCCAGATTTACAGATATGTACAAAAAAAGTGTGTATATCAAGCCAACCATTGGCTGGATACATTAATTTTAAAATCCTTCATTATTTTTCAGCAGTTTTAGCCTACATAAATACACTGAGAACTGGAGAATAACCTAGAAACTTTACCAGCACTAACCCAGAAAATTAATTTAATAGCTGTATGTCACAATGTGTAAGTCCAGGAAATCAATTCGGCCAGGGACAGATAGATTTCCAAAAGCATAGGCAGTTATTCTCCAGCTGCCTGTCATCCAGTAAGTCCCAGGTCTATTTAGTCTTATTAGTTATTTGCCTAGATTTGTCATTGATGGATGTACTAGTCATTTGATAGAGCTGATAGCCTTAAAAATGTATACACTGAGAGCTTGCAGAGCAGAGGAATAACTAAACTACTCTAAAGGATATAAATCCTCAGAGAAAAATACATAGGAACAGACAAAAAAAAAAAAGAAAACCCAGTCGGGTACAAATAATTTTGGAATTCTTGTGAGTCTTCTTTTTAACTTTCTATCAGAATTTGTTCCCATCCAGTGTCCAGAGTTATATATTTGTGAACAAGTTTAGACAGAAGACTACCAAGAAATGTAGGTGAATGTAATGTATTTGTCAAAACAAGACAATTACTTCACAAGAACTATCTAGATATCTCAGCCTCAGGAGACCAGAAGCTTTAAAAAGTACAGAGGAGGTTGCTAAATGTGAAACAAACCACTGAGCTCTAGCTCTTACCTGAGATGTGTGTGGGTGCACATGCACACACATGGGGGCGTCTCACAAAAGCTGCTAATAACCCTTGGGCCTCTAAGTATTCTCAAATCAACAAAGCTCAGAGAACTCCACTCGCTTTCTTTTGTGAAAATTATAACCACAGAAAGAGAAATTAATGTGTGAAATCAAATCTCCAGCTGCTGAAGTAAGGTAATACTGTTAATACTTTTCTAGTTTCAGAACTTTGGAACAGAAATGCCTCCGAATCAGGATCATATTCTTAAAACACACCTCCATTAACTACCAGCTGAGAAAGCATAGCACAGCTTCTGTGACCTAGCTGAAGTGACAGGTTCTTTCTTTAGTCCTTTTCAGTTTTATTCTTGGTCTAATACACCTGGACTTCAGGACAGTCACCCTCCTGAGAAACATTCTGATTAATATTCTTTCTGCTTTGAAGCCAACAGCAATTCTTCAATTGCTTTTAGTGGAGCTAGGAGTACATCTAAACAGGACTTAGCTAAAGCATGAGATTTGTTAATGGATGGGATAAACATCTGAAAACTCTTTTCTTCATATGCCTTAGAAAACAGTATTTTGGCTTTCAGGAGGCTTGCATTGTCTTCATTGGCTGCTGTAGTGTCTGTGCTGCAAATTGCAAGGGAAAATGTCTTTACACACAGAAATGAAAAAAATTCTTCTCTTTTCTTGTCCCAGTGTGAAAAAAAAACCCAGTATACAATACAGTGAGATGTAAAATCCTGTACCTGTGCAGGTGAAATTGCATTGATAGTTACTAAATTTCTGCTATTTTATCTTCATCTTTTTAGACATTAAACTAGCAAGTGACTACCAAAACTTATTGCAATCTTCAAGTATTTGTAGATCTTGCCATTAAAAGGGCCTATTAACCAAAGGATCAATTAATTTTTTCACTAGAAATAAGGCTACACAATGGTAGACTCTACAACATAGTAACCTAGCAACCATTTTGTTATCCATGTGTTGATCAAAGTATACACTTTGAAAAAATGGAAAATTCTGTATTACAGATTGAGCCACAATAAAAGTTTCCACAAACTCAATACTATATGTGTGAATATGGGACAGAAAAAGGCAGTAGCTAATGAGGTAAATCTTTGTTAGAAGGATCTCTATGTGACTTTTTCCATATTTTTTTCTGGCATCATCTGGAAATTGGTATTGCGTTAACATTTTTTGGTTTGCAAATTCGCCTGCATAAGCACACATATTTGTAATCTAGCTATCTCTTCTGTTAGACCAATAGGGCCAGAATGCAATGATTTATATAAACTTTTACATATTCTATTATTTATATAAACACATAAAGACACACATAATTCTATATTCTCAGTAAACAGGATACTATCTTAAGTGTTATCTCTGTGCCCTGGTGTCCTTCAGCAGGGACTGAAAACCAATTTATGCCAAGCTTTGCATTACCTCAAAATTACCTACTATCTATAGGGAGACCAGAAAATAGAGCATTTGCCATGGTATTTAATGCAAACAGTGATTATCAGAACATGTGTTTGTACACAGCAAGTTTTCCAGCATGTAGATAGGGCAAATCACATCCTGACAGAGAAGAGGTAACACTGCCTCTGCAATGGGCAGACAATGGTTTATTGTGAGATTAGTGCTTGGGCAGTCACCTTTCCAGTTCCTTTACTACATGGTCACCACCAGATTTTTCTACTCTACCCAGTCAAAGATCTTAGGAGTCTAAAACCAGCCAGAAATGCTTTGGGAGTAGTACTAAAATCTGATGTATTGATTAACTACCAGATTTTAAGAACTAAATACCAAGCCTATCAAACCTCAATGGTCATTTGATCTTAATTTGACGAGATTCTCAAGGAGAAAGTGAGTATCTAGTGCTGCACCTGTCAAAAATTCCATTTCTTCCCAGTGAAAGCAGTGCCAGCAATGCCGATCTGGTCTAACAGCTGGATCTCAGATTAAATATCTGCTCAAGATCTTTTTAGCTCCTTATCTGGGAGAAAGAGTAGAAAACCTTTGATGGCTAACCTGCAATGTTGGATTTTCTGCAAGGTATGATCCTCCTCCACTTGTATGCATTTGTATATACAGAAGTGAGCTGGACTGTCAGTATTTGAGTTGTTGTAAAAGTTGTTTCAAAGGTCTTTTTACCTTCAAAATTGTTGATGTGAAGGTTGCCACATACTGGCATACCATTGCTGGGGAATAGAGGTCTGTACAGAGAAATCTGGCATATAGACACATGACCAAATATTTAGTTTAAGATCAAGAAACCCTATGTGTTAGCAGGCTATTCCTTCATTAAACTGCTCTTGCAAAACAGGTTACTGATTTGAAGGTGATGCCTTTTAGTGCTCAGCATTAGCCAGAATACCCTGACACAGATATGAAGCGGGAAAAATTATTTGAATATTGAAGACTTCCAGTAATATTCCAGTACAATGTAAAAGTCTTTAACTTATGTAAAAGTATAAGGAGTTGCTGAAGCAAAAACCTTTTACCTATAAGCAGCTGCTAAACACCTGCATTTATCCTGTAGAGTATTAGTGGACCCCTGCAACTGTTGATTGAAGAGAAAAATGTGGAGCAATTTTTCAACAGAAAGCTTTCAACATTTGTGATTCTGAAATGTTGCTGTCCAAATCTGTAACAATTTGGCTTTGCTCGGGCTGCCAAATGCTGCAAATATCTACCTGCCTAGAAAGCAAAGGGGCAGAAATAAAAGAAGTATGCCTTCAAGATTTTGATACTCCTTATGTTGCCACTCAGCCTGCCTGATACAATGTGACAGGAAGCTTTAAAATATGATAAAGGCAAGTCCTGATTTAATTCAAAAACTAAGATCCCTCTTGGTGCCATTCTTGAATTGACAAATATTTCCTTCTGTCATTCTCGAGATTGTTCCTAATGTAGAACTCCTGCTGCAGTCCCCCAAAGTAAGTGCTGACTGATTCATTTTCATCATATTCCTCAGAAGAATGAGTAGGTCAGGTAGTGGAAAAGGCTACTAAATGAGGAGATAAATGGTTTTTGGATACTAAGCAAAAAACATACATACAAATCTTTTCGCTATTAGTTGTTGTCAATAAAATGGTAAAAAACTCAGGGACTTCAAGAACTATTCTTCTCTATCCCACTATTTACCATTTTAATATAAAATTTAGATATAACTTGCATTAACCCAGTAAAGTAAAAGTAAACTGAATTAAAACACATGAAAATGAGAGTGCCTACTGCACAATGGAGACTCTCAACAGATTAGCAAACACAGTATTTCATACTCCTGAAAAAAGCATATCACCTATCAGAAAGGACCAATGATTTGTCAAGATACAAGTCAGTTTTCTCTAAGGACCATTCAAAAGAATTTGTGTGAGCCACAGAAGTAGGAAAATGTAATGCTTCACCATCAAAAACTGTGGGAATCTTCAAGAGTAAACTTACTTCCTTCCCTTGCCACAGTTCAAATTGCTGAGCAATTTTGTTTTATCCAAACCCAGAAGCACAGCCGCTGGCTGGGATGGAAAGATTTTGGTTCTAAAGGATACATTCAGAAAGAACAAGTCCATAGTGCCTGTTCCTAGGGCTTTGGAAATTTTTTGAGGGTTGAGGTGTTTTTGGGGCATTTTTTGGTTTTTTACAGGTACACCAGTCATACCCAGTTCAGATAAATTGAGCTGTTTTCTCTGAAGTTTCATTTAGGGGATCCCATAGAGGAATAACACAAATTTTTGAAACATCAGCGGAATCTAAACATGTGTGACAGGATTTACCAGTACATTTGGGAGTTACGTTCTTTATTCTGATCATCTCCATCTAACCAAGGTCACAGCAGCCTGCCACATGAATGAACATGCTGAACTCTACCCAGCCTTGCAAAGATACTGCAACTGTTCAATTGTGATGCTATTTATCAGGGGAAAAAAGATTCAAAGTAATGAAAATCTGGGTTTTGCTTGGCAGATTATTCTTGTTAAAGAAATGAGAGTTTGTCCTAAAATCTCTATGAAGTAAAATAATGATGAATATACAAATGAACATGAACAAATGTGCTACTAGTATGCACAAGTAATGATAGCCAGTCTATATTTTATTTTGCTCCTGAAAAGAAACACATATCATCTTTATCTCTCTCACTGAAGCAATCCAGATTTCAAATAGACATTTAAGCAGTAAGATATTTTTTTTAGCAAAAATCAAATCTGGTTAATAAAACAAATATTCATGTGACAACCTGTCATTGTGTTACTTTTTAATAATGAATTTACTTAGTTATCTTTTCAACAGAAAAAAAAATAGGAACCATAATTGATAACCATGGTCTTGATAGTCCTTCAGCAACTTCTTACAGCAACACTGTACTACAAAATTGTATCTGTAATGTAACATATATACTCCTAAATACAATAATGGACATTAAAAGCATGTTCCACCATGTATCTGTTAAGTCTATTATATAAACTGCCAAAATGAAGTACCACATGGGCTCACTTTCAGCTATTTGAAAAGCATTAAAAATTCATGTTATATGAACAGGAACATCCAATACTCAGCTTTTGTAAGTGAATATTTAAGATGCACCATAAATTACAGTGCCAACTAACAGTGCTTTAAAACACTCTGGATGTTAATAAAATCACCGTTCTATAATGGACACACAAAATAAGTCACATCAGCCTACTGATGCTTACTATTACAATATATCTGTAAAACTCCGGACTTCTGTGAGGCAATTGGTTCCGGTCCCATAACGTGAGTTATATAATATTATACTCTTTCACATGGAAGTGTGTTACAGTTTAACCCCTGCTGGCAGCTCAGCATCACACAGCCACTCACCCGCCCTCCTCACTTGCCCCACAGCGTGATGGGGGAGAGGATCAGAAGAACAAACAAGAGAAAACCCGTGGGTTGAGATAAAGGTAGTTTAATGAAACAGAAATGGAAGAAAATAATACTAATAATGACAAAAGAATTAGAGTACACAAAACAAGTGATGCACAAGGCAACTGCTCACCAGTCAGTGACCGATGCCCAGCTGGTTCCTGAGCAGTGGACTCTGGCCAGCCTTCCCCCAATTTATTGCTCACCAGATGCCATAGGTTATGGGGCATCCCTTTGGTCTCTTGGTTGGCTGTCCTGGCTGTGTCCCTTCACACCTCTTTCTGCCCCTCCAGCTTTCTCACTGGCAAAGCACATGAAGCTGAAAAGTTCTTTCTTAGTACAAACACTGAACAGCAGCAGGTAAAACATCAGGATGTCATCAAAATTATTTTCATACTGAATCCAAAAAGCACTATACCAGCTATTGGAAGAAAATTAACTCTAACCCAGCTGCAACTAGGACAAAGACTCAATTTATAATTTTTATATCTGATGATACAGCCATAGATGTTGTGTCTCCATCTATACTCAAAAAAATCTTTATCCTATAAGCTTTTACTTTAAAAAAATGATAATCACTTGATGAAAGGAAAACCCAACACTTTTGGAGCTATTTTTCTATCCTCAAAATCCCATTACTTTATTTGTATGAATGTCTCATGGAACATCTTTTTTTTTTTTTTTTTTTTTCCCTTCAAATCTGTGCTGACAAGACTTGCTGAACTAAATTGTTCAATAATGCATCAATCTGTTATTTTGTATTTATGATGTAGCTCTTCCCTATCCCCCCATAGCGCTGCGCTGAAGTTTGGAGCCAAGCATGAGTTACAAGCCTGCAAAGCACCATGTGTGCTAATTGTGCTTTATATATTATTAATATGCAATGCATCCTGATACCAAGCTTCCAGAGCCCCAAGGCCTTCTGAAAGATTCAAAGAAAGAAGAGAGGAGATCCCACTTGTCCTCAGCGTTTTCTACCACCTTTTGTCAGTTTTTGGCTGATGCTCATTATCAGAGCTGGAGGGAGGCAGAGCCCATCACTCTCCGTCTCGGTCACACGGCTCTGCCTGTCGCAGCAATGTGCCCATGTGCCGGCTTCACTTGAATCCTGGCAGACAGTGTCAAGCTGTTTATGCTTTGCTGACACAGACGCTTTCTACAGCTCTTTCTCTGGGAAGAACCTTTCCAGGAAAACCTTGTTAAGCACCTGACAGAACCAATCTTATTTTAATTTCAAGGCACTTGGACTTTAAGATGTAATTACATGTATAAATAGAATGACTCACCCAATTTTCCTGCTGTTTGTAACTTACATTTCATTATTTTCATTTAGCTGACAGAGAGCTGACAATTGTAGCTGTCCCTGGAGATAGTGTAGTGAATCCAATTTACAGGCATTCTTTATAATTGTTTGGCAACAGACAACAGCCATGCATTTAAGAACAGAGGTGAACTTACATTTATTAAGATGAACCCAGATCAAAGTACCACGTCTTATTTTATTTTTAATTAAAGCAGCAGAAATTTAAGACAGTGTGGCAAACTGTACAGGCATGAGAGCCCATCTGGACGTATTTGACAGGGCTCCTGTCATGCTGACAACTTTTTTACAACTCAGTGGTGTCTGAAAAATTCAAAAACTATTTTCTGGGCATATTAAGAGAAAATTGAAATGGTCCAACCATGAAGCCACCCCTGATTGCTGCTCAGCACTGCATCTTCTCTGCTATTGCCCTGAATGCAGGCAATCCTGTGGGCTGCTACACCTGGCACATGGGGTCTGTTCCAGAAATGAGCCTGTTACCTGCTTGTGGTGAGGGAGACAGAAGAACCACAAAGGTATTTGTCTTCCTGGTAAATACACCTTCAAAAACTCCCTATGTTTCCCTTAAATTCATTACATTCCTTAAACATGTTGTTTCCTTTAAATCCATTTCAAAAATACAAAATTAAAAGGTTTGAAAGGACTAACATATTCCTATCAAGAAGAAGCTTCAGGTTTGTGCTTTTCCATGGCTTCATTGAAATTTACCCCAGTGAATACTCCCAGTTCAGGTGTAGTCCTAAATCTCACATGGAGAGTCATGTGCCTTTGGTACTCGGTAGGGCTGAGTCAACTGCATGGCAAAGATAGTATAGAAAATATCATCAAAAACATGAAGCAGTCTTGGAGTTCTGAAAAGTAAAAACATAAAAGTACAAACAGCTGATAACAGCTTCATATTATGTTTCCTCTGGAAAGTAAAAGCAACCTGTGGGGAATTTTCCAGTAGATACAAATGGCTCAAACAAACTACAGGGGAAAGAAGTGAGAGAAAGAGGGAGAAGTTATGGGGACCCAGCAAAATTACAGAAGTTACAGTCTCAAAGCCTCCAGTTCATTTTGAAGTCGATCTGTTCCACTTCTATTAAGATGACTGGTGATCAGAAGACATTTAAGACCATTGTGCTTCTTTACTGGACCTTTTACTTCTAAGTACTGTGAACTTTTTTAAGCAGAAGTTATAAAAGTACCGATATCAAGTTCTAGAAAGTGAAAGAAATTCTTACTGAAGATAAAGGGATTCTTACAAAGAAAATATTATTTCCCTGTTGCAAATTTATGTGGACATTCCTGTACTAGAACGAATGGCGTCGTAAATGGAGTAAAAAGTAATAATACAGAAGACATGACATAATATAACAGGAATTGCTGTATCGATTATGTGCTCCCTCTTCCTTCGGTCCATTTGGTCCATTGCTTCTTAATTAGTATTGTGTGTGCCTACATTAATGTGATAGCCTGAAGCAGGAGTGCACTTCTGAATCAAATCTCCTGCCATTTCCAATTACCCCATTTTGTTTCAGATCTCAGGGTAACCTGAGAGCACACAAGCTCCATTTCACTGTATAGGCCTAAATGAAGAGCTGAACTTCTCACGCTCGCCTGATGTGCTCCAACCACTGACAGGTAATCAGCCTGCAGGACCAGAAGAGAGTCAGTCCCAGTGCATGTGACACAGCTGCTGGGTCCTTGGCACCAGCTCTTTCCCCCTACAAAGCATGTTGCACTGAACTGCCTGCTGAGGTGAATGTAGTTTTCTTTCATTCACGCCCACCACCTTGCTATATTTGCATCCTGATCAAAATATAGCAAATCTAAAATATAAAAGCTTCTTGAGCCTTTTTTAAATTATTTTTGCCATTAAACACCTTGTTAACAATGTAACCAAGTTATGGGAGTTTTCCTGACATGCTGGAAATAAACCTCTAGAGGAACACTTCCTGAAGCATCTCAGTATAATTCTTATAATGATAAAATAAATAAATTTTCAAATGTGTCAAACTATCAGAAAACATCAAATGTTTGCTCTATTGCTTCATTGTTCTCCATTGTTGTGTTTGGCTGGGATAGAGCTACTTTCATCTCAGTAGCTGGAGCAGTGCTGTCATCTCAACCCTCTGGCCCCATATCATGGACCAAAAAGGACTGTTGTGGTTTAAGTTCAACTGGCAACTAAACACCAAGAAACTGGTTCAACCTCCTACAGCACAGTGGAATAGGGAGGAGAATCAAAAGTAAAAATTGTACATTTTGGTAAGAACAGGTTAATAGTAATAATAATAACAATAATAACAACAATAATAATAACAATAATAAAAACAAGAAGAAGAAGAAGAAGAAAACTATGATGAAGAAGAAGATAAAACCAAGGCAAAGAAGTGATGTACAATACAATTGCTCACTGCCCACTGGTTAATGCCAGACCCTGCTCTCCTTCTGGGTAGCTCCCCCCAGTTTATACACTGGGCAGCAGTGTATATGAGGCTCTCTGCTATGGAATATCCCTTTGGCCAGTTGCTCAGCTGTCCTGGCTATGCTCCCCACCAGCTTCTCGTGCCCCTCCTCACTGGCAGAGCATGAGACACTAAAAAGTCCTTGAATTTAGGAACTATATAACAGGAACAAAAACATCCATATGTTATCAATATTATTCTAATACTGAATCCCAAAACCACAGGACTGAGCCAGACACTGAGAAGAAATTAACTCTATCCCAGTGAAAACCAGGACAACTGTGAATATGTAGTGAACTCCTTTTTCTTGGATTGGGGATAGAGCTGTGGAAGACAGAGATCAAACCAAGCAATTCTCAGAAAACCTTATGTTAACTGAGTCAATATGAAGCTGTTGTTAACAGTAAATCCTCTTGGACAGTAAATCCCCTCTCTATGGTTCTCTCACAGTTTCCACAGGTGCTCACCCACAATCAGCCTTAAGGACAAGGCCAGATGTTCACTCAGAATTAGGCAACTGCACTGGCACATAGGTGGCTTCTAGGTAGTGCTGGAACAGTCTCTCACAGGGTCCCTGACATCTGGCCCATGTGTGACTCCACAGTCCCTGTCAGCGGGTAGCAGCTCTTGCCCTCTCAGACATGCCCAAGTTACCCAAAGCTTGGCTGATGCTGGTGGGCTGTGGTCTCTTGAGCTGTTGGCTGATTTGGGAAGTTTGTCACTTTTGGTGGATTTAATGGGACCATTTACAGCTTCTTGGGAGACTTTCACACGTTGCCTCTCAGCACATACTTTCCACTCTTCAGCTCTTGTTATCTGGTAAACTTTTGTTCATCCACACACATTCACACACCCTCACAGAGAAGGGGGTTTCATATTAAATCTCGTACCTTCTTTATGTCCTATACTGAATCTGGAAACAAAAATTATTTTCCAGCTACATTCTCAACTAGAAAAGACTTTGATTCTTCTAATCTCCTAGAAAAATCTCCTGGTTCATTTTCTCATTCTATTCCGCCGTCACACAGATAATATTGTCCAACAGAACAACAAATTAGAATAGTTATAATGCATATGTTTAATGACATATTTTTAAATAAAGATAATGAGCACAGAGTTTTAGCATAAATTTGAGCATTGTACTTACCTTTTCTTATTCCCAAATGTCAACCTATCTGCATACTTCTCTTGTTTTGTTCCCAAGTTCAAGTGATGCAATGAATGTTACTTATAAGAAACTACAGCATTCTTCTCATCTGGGCTGAAATAAAGAAGATTTTTTGCTTTTCTTTCTTAGTTCATGGTTTCCAAATGCCCTTCACAAGTCTGTGTCTAAGCACCAGGAATAAAACTAATCTGGGAAAAAAATTGTACTTTTCCTATTTAATACACAAGAAATTCATAGTTAGATAAATGCCATCAAACTAGAAACAACAGTCACAATTACAGGCTCATGGGCCAGTATCTCAACAAATCTGCTTGCTCTCTTTGCCATGGCTGAGAATTAGAACAACAGCTGACATCCAAAAGTGCAGAAGGCTTTCAGCTCTCTTACAGATGAATAATCATTTCTCCCCTTACAGCATTCCACCACACTGTCCTTTACAAATACTCAGTAGATGCTGTTCTTCCTGCTTTGCTGTGTTAGCTCTAAATCATCATTCATGTTTCTCCTTATCAAATAGTCTCAAATTGTTTTTGAGAGTTTTATTTATTTAAATTTACTTGGAAGTAGAAGATGGACAATTTAGACTTGCATGTAAAACCAGTAAATCAGTGCAAGCTTGGAGGAGATATGGATAATGAGAAGAAATCTGTTCTCAATTATGTCACCATCCCTTTTGGGTTTTATCTCTTACAGCTCTAACATGAGTCTGGCTGTACCCAACCAGACTGCTCTGCATCTGAATAGATAGGTGATTCAGCAACATTTCAGCTAGAGGTCCATCAATTTATTCATACAGCTTGGGAGGCTGAACCAGAGGGACTGTTCACCATGGCTGAAAAATAATGCAAACATCACGTGTGTATTCAGAAAGGGAAAGGCGGAAGATTGGGAAACTACAGGTAAATCACATGGTTTGGGGCCTGGAGTCAGACTCAAAACTTGAAAAAAAAAAGGCAGAACAGGTTTTCTTTCTAAAACACTTTCTAAAATTCTATCTTTATGGAGATAAAATAACAATATCCAAAAAAGAAAGGGGCTAAAAAGAAACTGAGGGGAAGAGATCCTGAAAACAAATAACATGGCAGAATGAAGCTACAGAAAAAGTAAGCAAAGGGGAAATTAATGAAGAAAAACAGAAAATTAGTACGTGTTAGGGAAGAGAAAGGTACAGAAAATAAAGAAAACAAAAGTGGAAAAATGTTTATATAGGAAAAATAGAGGATATAACATCAATTCACTTTGTTTAAGTCACCACTGGCACCCAAGGCTGCACTTGACTCTTCTTTATTCTGTAAAACATGTTTGCCAAAGTCCATAATGAAGTCTGGAACAGAGAGAATTTGTTGTGAACTCTCTGGGCCTTTGCATATTTTTAAATCATTCAAAATATCACAGAAAAGAAACTGATAAAGTAACACTTTTCTGTTTCTCATTCGAATGCAGTGAAGATTTATAACATCACTTGGAAAAATATATTTATTTTTTCCATATTGTCATCCTCTTATGTAGTACTAATTTTTAAATAGTGCCTTATAATCACAAGAGATCCCTTACCACACTGGAAGTTACCTGAAGACAAAGAAAACTAAACTATGCTTTAATCAAAAGGTGATAAAATAAAGCATTTTATAACAGATTTCAAACCTTTAAATTCCCAGTACGGTAAAACATGTTGTTTTCATATCATGTAGGAAAACCAGCCTGCATCACTGCAGTGCTTCACCTGCATCATTTAAGACATCGTCACCATTATTATCATTACTAAAATAACACTACTTGCATGTTACATATTTAACAATAAACATACCATAATTCCTCATCAACAGTGCTGTATTCCTAACCTGAACATGTGCCTGGAGATAGATGGGGGCCATTCCCAGCCATAAGAAGTCCAAGGTACCAGCTGAAAGGCTGATAAACCTGTATGCAGAATTCTGTACTACAGGCACCTTGTGTGTGGCAGGCAAAGCCCCCAGGTGTGAAAGGCAGCTGTGCAATGCAGTGCTCTGCTCAGGAGCTGATGCTGCTTGAACCTCTATCCATGTATAGCTGGGTAACTATCAGCCAGGGAGAAGGGAAGAGAGAAAAAAAAAAATCAAAGGTCAGCTTGGTGGACTGCCATTCCTGTGTGTGAGATACCCCTATGGCCCCACCAGAGAACAGAGTCTCAAGTAGGGGATTCAAATAATCCAAAAAGTCTATTCAAATTCTTAGTCTCCACTTTACCTACGACACTAACTGTATTTATACTGCAAAAGGAAAATAAAAGAAAATAAAAATATTTAACATTTTTTTTAATAATAAACAATTATTTTTAGAAATGGGACCAAAAGGGTACCTGATGACACTGGTGCACAGGGCTGTGCTGACACCAGCCACCTTGCCTGCTCTCTCCTCTTTTTTTGTTCTCACCTGTCCACAGCACCTCTGTCCCTTTGCTCTGGGTGTTACAAAAAGCCAAAACAACTACTGAAGTGAGTTTTTTTACTTTTCTCTAGTTATTAATGGAGCTCTCAGTCTAAACAAAACCTCATTTCTTGAAACTTACTGGAATGTAATCTTGAAATCTCTCCTGTTCAGTAAAAAAGCACCACAGCACTAGTTAAAGCAATAGCTATAGGAGCTGTGGGAACACAGGTGGCAGCATGAATATTGAGGGACTGTTTTTCCAAATAGGAATGGCTGTTTAGAGACCAGAGGAACACACCAGCCCATCAGCCCATGAGACTCCTCGCTGCCTCCTTTCTTCTTGTTTGATAAGAGGAGAGTAACAGATTTTACCAGAGATCAAAGGAAACTGTCTGATCCCAGTGGGCTTTGGGGACCGGAGAGGTCTTGCTGAGGGACCTACCACTAGTTAAAAGCAAACAGCTCATCACACAGCAGGAAGGGATCTGAAAAGATGGAAATGAGGCACATAAATGGGAAGGAGGGATTTGGATGACAGAAAACTGGTAAAGAAAGAATAAAAACAGGGAGGGTGAGGGGAAAAAAAAATACAGACTGAGGGATGAAACAACCACAAACCCTACCTATGCAGGAAAACATCATAAACTTCCTGGGGCTGCAGTCCCCTTTTAAAATTCCCTGAGGATCAGCATGTAGTTTGAGCTGACAGTAAGATACAGAGCACCCCCTGACATTTATGGGAAGGGCTCTCAGCTGAGGAGCAGCACTTTTTCTCATGGATACATCAGAATCATTAATTTGCTGGACCTCATACTTCACCACATTAAGGCCAGATCCTCCTCTCTCCCTCTGCTCACAGAGATGTTTTTTCCTGTATCTTGTGTTCAGGTGAGTGGTTTTCCACTGCTGACATTTAATATTGTTCAAGGTAAAGAGGCTATGTGACCAGACCTCTTTATCAGCAAAACAGTAAACACATTTGTAGCGTTACTAAATTTTGTTTGGCTGCCTGAAATGAAAACTAGACTGAGTGATAACAGGCTGAAATACCCTGAGACTCAAGCAAATCAAAGACTACTTTAATGGGGACCATGAAAAGTCTTTTGAAAAAAATTCAAAGAGCAAAATACTACAGTCACAAGAAAGAAAAAGGCTATATTGGGGCAGTGAGTTAGTGGCTTTTCCTCTACAAAGAGCATTAGCACAAAAAGACACCTGGACCTTCTAACAGGAAAAGAAAAGAAAAGAAAAGAAAAGAAAAGAAAAGAAAAGAAAAGAAAAGAAAAGAAAAGAAAAGAAAAAAATATCCCAAGTCTCCTCAGTCCCACTAGTTCTTACTGAATTTTTCTGAGTCTCATTAGCTGCTGAGAGACCATCTGGAAGAGGTCTAGTGAAGGTTCTATAAACATTGACTTCATAGCATAGGCTCTTGAACGTTGGTCTCTTACTTTTGGCGAAACAGCAACACCCACAAACATCCATCTTTGCTGAAAGCTCCCTCATGTGGGCCTCTTCTCTCAATACTTTTACAAAAATATCATCCAAGGTTCACTCCTTGCTACATTGAGTACCACCCTCACAAAACACTGCAGACGTATGAATGTCAGCCTTGCATTGTTCCATATCCCCTTTTACTGGGACACCAGAAACAGATCATCCATCCACACCACCGCTTTCTGAGCTTCTGCTCAGCTCCCTCCCAAAGTCTGTTCTGGTTCTGCTCATGACTGCTAATGCAGCAGCTGTCTATGGATTGCAGGCCTTCTGTTGCTTCTGTTGCTGAGGTGAATATGTGATTTCTGATTCTGAATAGAGTCAGTTTGGATCCAGAAATGGGTACTTCGTGTGGTCCTCCACCACAATGTAAATTTGCCCAGGGCAGCACTGAGCAGCAACAAATGTCCTGGTGCTTCCCGTGTGTAGCACCCACTACCAAGACCTTACTGGAATCCATCTGGGGGGTGACACTGTCATTCCTTATATCTGATGTGTCTCTGGTCACAGTGCAGGCATTAGGAGATGCAAGGATCTGAATTTCCCAGATCAGGGCACTACATGTCCATGCCATGGTTGCAGTGGCACGGTAGTGCCTACCACCTCCTTGTTCCAAGGCTGCTGTCACTGCAAAGGACCCGTCACTGACTTCATGGGAGAAGGCAGCTCCTTACCAAGTGAGGAAGATTTAATGAATCTGCATGAGCCAGTGGTGACTGATGGATGTTGCCCATTATTAGCAAAGAAAGGCAAGTACTGCTTGGAGTATTTTAGTGTGTTAGAGATGAGTCATGGGAATTCCTTATTTTGCATTATCAAGAGTCCATTCCAAATAGAGAAAATAACTAATATAAGAATAGCTATTTTCAGCTTTCAAGCTACCATCTGCTGAGTTCTTGTCACCACTCAGAGAAGCTGGTAAGCATCTAACAACCTTGTGTTACAAGAAGGTAAAGCTGAAGAGCGTGAATTTGCTTGTGTGACAAAGCTGGCATGAAGACTCAGCTCCTAGCCCCCACCTGGTTGTTCATATTACACTTCTCTCCTTTAAAATCTTAGAGTGGTCAAATAAGAAGTTCAATCATTCAAACAGAACCTGATCCAGCCAGGCTATCAACAGGAGTACTACTATGAGTAATTCATTGTGAAGCAAATGAAACTACTCACAGAAAGTGGGTGTCCACAGCTTCTCTTTGGGAGTAGATGGAAGGCTAAAGCAAATTACGTTTTCTTTTAAATGGGAAAGAGAAACTGTCGGATGATTCTCAACTTTTATTGTTAGCTGTTGTTAAATTAATAAAACATCCAGTACGTGAGCAAATTACCAAATGGCTTAAGTACAATTATAGTGCATTTCAAATATCAGTTCGAGTTATATTTTCCTTTGACAAAGTAATTACACTTCAAGAAACCACAATCAGAACAATTTTTCACTGCCAAATCTGAGAACAGAAGGTGAAAAAGGTGCATTTAGATGATTTTATAAATTACTAACTTAACTTTTATATAATAAAAAAACCATAATAGTAGAACAGCTTAAAAATAGACCAGAGAACTCACACTTTAATCCTATTTTAAGTTGTTCAATGATTTGTAATTTAATGAGCCTTAATACAAAGCTTATGTTTAGTTTTTCTTTCCCTCCATTAACTTCATTTCTTGATATTGAAAGTTTTTCGGCTGCTATAGAGACAATATGTATTTTTAGTCAAAAATTAACACAAGAGTAAAATTAGAAACAGCCATTTCCTGTCCCACCCCAGCTCCACAAGATATTCTGAACATCTGTTAGAGAAGACTGCAAGATATTCTTGTGAGGAATGAGAAATCTTCCTTTGTGAAGACATTAGGTTCAGGGCTGTTGAGCATAAAATACTGGGACAACAGATAGGAAGAGAAGGAATACATTAAAAACCCAGCTCTCACAATGATTATTGATAGGACATTGCTGGAACAAAACTTTGACAAGTTCCACCTAAACTCTTTAACTGATAAGGAGAAGGAAGCAAGATTGCCATGGGCCTTAAAGGCATAAGCAAACCTACTATGGGATATTTGAGGAAATGGTGGGAATGCAATAAACTTACTACAAAATATTTAAGGGAAGGGGAAATACACACATCAGTGTAGATAGGGGAGAACAAATATTGGGAAAAAGAAGAGCAGAGGAGGGCAGATAAATGCCACCAAGTCCTGTGCCTGACCAGTGCAGTCTGTCATTGTAACACTCCATTCTTCAGTATAACCCTGGGTGAGAGTGCTCTCCCCTCCATGCAAATCTGCCAGAAGTCTGAGAGCTGACTAAGGGAGGGACCATAGGTCTGAGTCAGCCGCTGGGCAATCCGGGGCTATGAGAGGTGTGGGACACCATAAGGCTGGACCTGCTACCAGAGAGATCCATTTGTGCATGTGTGTGTGTCTGTGACTGTATCTCTGTGTGTATGACATCTGCTAGCATAGTTGGATACCAACTAAACAACAAGAAAGTTGTTTTTCTGATATTTCTGTCAGGAGGCCACTGCAGCACAGAAGATGATGCTGTGCCCCCAAGCCTCCTGGATTCAGCTTTCCTCCCTCTATGCTCCCTCTGTAATCCCACTGCTTCCTAGTACACACACACACACTTCTCTGGATGTGCTGTGTATGAACAGAATCACTCTGTCAAGGCAGCACTGAAAGAGAAAACATCTGCTCCATCCATGTAATGGGGATCTGATGTTCTTCCAACACGAGGCAGCAATGGATGCACAGAAAAAACCCCAAATTTCCTCCCAGCTGATTTTGATGAATTACTCCTTCTGGACTGACAATAGAGGGATAACATGACTAGAGCAAGGAATTCTCATCTTCAATGCTGTTTTCTCCTTTTCACAATATAAAGCATGACGGGTTTCTGATAGCACACAGAAGATTACGGACTTACTGAGGCCTGTAGGGTCTTCTGTGAGAGAAGGCATGGACTGCCTCTCCAGGGCAGCATGGTGATCTGGATGCAGTATTTTTAAGCCCTGCTTCAGTCTCAAAATGCGTTCAATAAGGTCTGAAAAAGTTTCAAGTAGCATTTTACATGCTGCCTCGGCTACTTAGCTCCCCATGGTGCCCATGAGAAAACCACACACCCAAGACAGTTCACAGAAAATC
This sequence comes from Phainopepla nitens, assembly GCA_013400175.1. Taxonomy (NCBI): domain Eukaryota; kingdom Metazoa; phylum Chordata; class Aves; order Passeriformes; family Bombycillidae; genus Phainopepla; species Phainopepla nitens. The sequence continues at coordinate 223,522 of VXBQ01013740.1, forward strand.
TTGTTGGAGATGCGGGTTGATAGAGGGTTTATCAGCACAGCCAGACTTGCAGCAGATTGAGAAAGAGAAGATAATTAGCAATTTTGGGATGTTAGCAATATGTATTTTCAGACAAAAATATTTGCTTTGAGGCTGTGACTTACAGTTTTGGCACCATTTCTATTCCATTCTTCCTTTCAGATGTTAGAGACTGTCCATGTTCTCACCAATGGCTGTTTTATGCCCCTTTTCCTCCCATAATTAACATATGTTACATGCTTTTGGAGTCAGATAATTTTGTTCAAAGTTTTCCTTTTTTCCCCCATATCCAGCTAATGATCACCAGAGCTATTAAGTTTGTAAATTTTGGTTGTTTTCAATCCCACCTACCCTTGACTGCAAGGTTCAGGGCCACTGCAAGCTCTTATCAGTCTTTTGCATGCATCCAAATAGCTCATACTATTTTTGTTAAAGAAGAAATCATTCTTTCTGCTGTATTTCCCCCACCATTTTGTGAGGTGAATCTCTTTCCCATTCTGTTTCACTGTTGCACATCACTTTGGTATCCTCCCACAGTAATGCTAGAAGTTGGGTCAGTGGTGTCATGTACACAAAGTGCTTGGATATTTGGGAGATGGGAGGCTATGGAAGCTGGCCAGCTGAGCCCCAGGAATGCAGCACCAATGTGCCACTCACTCAAATGACCTGAGAGTGACAATCTGCCCATCAGAGAGAAGTTTTCAGGGTGGAATTATGTTGCTGTTGTAAATCTGGAGAGAAAGTTCTGTCTTGTAAAAGCACTATGGATAACAGTAATGACACCTGAGACCAGGCAGGACAACTGGACCACTAGGCCTGTTTTGACTCCCTTCTCATGGGATTTAAATCCCACTTCTCATGTGAATACTGAAATGTACTGGAGTATTCCACCCATCTGGTGTCTGGTTGTAATTTATAGTCAGGTTCTAAACATGAACAGTATCCAAAAATAGTTTCTTAGTTTCGTAAAGGTATTTTTGTCGTAGTGATTGTGAATAGAACATAGGATAAACCAAATTCAGGCACATTGGTATTCAGACCCAAGCAAAAAGCATTAGTGTAGTCCTAAAAGTCATTGGCCTGATTTATGGCCTGAATTATTATATTCCTCCAGGGCTTCAGTGATGACATGCTTGCCACATGCTGTCTGCTTAACGCAGTTCTTTGTCTTTCTCAGAATTTTTCTGTAAAAGTCAGCATTTGTGCAAAAGAAAACTAAGGGAAGATTAGAAAGGCCAGGACTATGCTAGGCCCAGTGTACAAACCATTCAGCCAATATGCCTGGCACATCTGTGCCTTCTGCTTTCCACCCTCACTGGCAAAAACTCTTTGTTTTCCCCTGGAATATCAGGATGTTTCACAAAAATGCACATGAACTTAGGCCTGAGCCTGGGGTTCGCAGCAGCAGGGCTTCGGTGTTGATTATGAGCCATTCTGATGTTTCCCACTGATTACCATTCATGTTTCTCTCCTACACAACATCCAAAATGATTCCTCATGTTTCTGTTGTCCTCTCTCCTAATACAAGAGAAAGGGAATTTCCTAATACTGAAAGGCAGATGAGGAACACTGTCTCCAGGCAAAGCACGAATAGCCTGTAGCCAACTTATTTCACAATATGCCTCCATGTCAACATCTTTCCTAGATCCCCCAAATGATTATGCATTCATACTGATGAAGAAAATACCCAGAGGTATCATAATGTCAAGAGCTTTGGTGGAATACGTCTCCTCATTCTTCCTTCAAGGTACAAAACTTCTCACTCAAGGAGACAAAAAAGAAACTTTCTGTATACTCAGAATATTAAATAACTGGAAACTTTGTATTTCTGTAACACATCTGGTACCTCCTGTAACTGGAGGCAAAATACTGAGCTAGATAGATAAGTGTTTGAATAACAAGGTTATTGTTTATTAATATCATAAAAAAACAACCACTGGTGAGCAAGATGGAACAGTGTTTGACAGCAGATCACTCAATCCTTTTATAAATGCATGCCAGCTGCTATGGCAGTCAGGAATAAGATATACAAGTGCAATACTGGTAATTTTTGACACATTTTTTCCCTGTTTTCTGTTGTTTCTTTCTAAGTCCCATTAGTAATCAACAATTCAACAGTCTTACAGGTTCCCTTACTCAGAGCAAGAATTTATTTTAAACTTGATTTACCTATTCCTTCTCAAACCATCTACCAGAAGCAGAAATTTTACAGCTTTAAAAATACATTCATATGAAGCTGGGGGCAAGAGTTAATGGCAGTCATTTCTACCTTTCTCTAAGTACTGACTGAACTGCAAAGACTCAGAGACATTCCATCTTCTAACAGTATGCACTGTGAGGAGCATACTGTCCTTCATTGCACCGTGAGGAGTGAGGTGAGCTTGCTTTCTCTTCCAGGAAGACAGGCTTTAAAGGATTTAACATTGCAAAAGAGTCATAGGGTAAAATAGCAATACTACCATGCTTTCCTTTACTATTTCACCCCAGGTTGCCAGCACACCTAATATGCAGCTGCATTATCACAAAATCCAGCAAAAAGAAGTATAGAGGATATTGAGGCCCTTCAGTCATTACAGCCACACAATGTGTGAATCAGTGCCAGGGGGACTCTGTGTCTGTGTCCAGTTTCAGCATTTCTCTTGATATTAAAAAGCTCCAGATGTTAACTCTTGACTGCTTCTGAAATCTTGAGCATAAATATTCCTTTTTTAATAAACCGTTCTTAATCATGACTCATTAGGGATATTCATATTCTATTTTATTTACTTACTTATTGACCGGTTAAAGTTACAGACATGACAAAAGCTATTTTATGAATGACAACACATGACAAATGAAGAGATATGTTCTATTTTAAATGACTATATCTCTTTAGGGCTTTGTAAAAAAGAGGAAAAAAAAATGTTTAGCCTATTTTTAACATCTGACTTGGAAGTTCCAAATCTGCAGGTTTCTTTCCTGATGAAACAGTGAAGTTCACAGAACTGGACAGCAACTACCTCTACTCCATGTATTTGAACAATATAAGTATTTAAATGAACTATCATGTAAGTTTGATCCTTTGAATCCATAGAAATTGTAATCTACCCTGCACAGTGACCATACTAAATGTTCATTACTAAATGGTGTCGAAGAAGCAAGGGAGGGTGATAAATCACCACCACAACAAGGAGAATAGCCCCTCCAACTGGAGGAACCAGCTCTCCAATCCTTCTGCAAAAAGATTGTGTAGTCTGGTGTGCCCAAAGCACTTTGACATTGATATCCTCTCAAACTGTAACTCACTTAAGGCAGGCTTGACAAGTGAAGCAGACATCACTGCAGCAGGCAGGCACTGACACTGTCAGAAAATACATGAATATTTTAGACACTGTAAGAGTGTTCCATGTCTAAATCCCACCTTTCTCATCTTGCACTGTGAAGTTCAAGGATACCCAATAAATGAGTCCTATCTCATGTTGTGCCGTCCCCAAAAGACTAATTCAAATAAAGTTAACAGTAGGTTTATTAAAAATTACATATGTTTCTTTTCATTTCTCGCTCTACAACATACTTGCCATCACTAGAAGAGTCTGACCAAAATGGAATCTCTTACTTCTGCAGAGGCTGAACAGCTGCCCCGAGCTGCTCCATGGACACACAGGAAACATCTGACACCCCAGAGCCCATCAGACTTACTGTCCAGCTGCAGGCTGACCTCCACAATGTGGGCATGTAGCTCCAGACACATCCAACTCATCAGACAGCTGAGCTGCACTGAAGCTTGTTACTCTGAGCTGCTGTACACGAGGTAACCCCACCAACACAAGCAGCCTGGAAAAATCTGCAACCCATACTGAGTAAGATAAAGGTACTTTTCAAGGCTTCACCAGCTTTGTTCTTCTCAGCCTCTGTTCCTCTTATTTTCTCAAGCTTGTGAGCAAGTGGGGGCACAGCTCATGGCTACAATTTGTAGGCTGAGAAAGGAATTTCCCAATAGCTCAAATCCTGGAGCTGACAAACCTGCTCTATAAATAAGGGAAGTGGCAGTTTTTCATCACGAGCTTAAATTAGGTTTGAGCACTCTGAAATACCTCCTGTGAACCTGCAATACAGATAGGAAGTGCACACATTTACTCCTTGTCTAACCCATCCCAAATTAACCTCCTCCTCCCTATCTAATTTTCCATCCGGAGGAAAATTTGGCACATCCTGATTCAGACCCAGAAAAAAGGCTGTGGTCCTTCATCCAAAATTTTGTCTCTGGCTTGAATGCTTAGCTAATTGTGGAGGCATCCATGGCCCCTTGCTGAAGTGTGTGCTGCCAGCATGTGCCCCACACTGCGCTCACACAACTCCATTCCCACCCCTTCCACCTGCTGGTCCAATGGAAATGAACCATCAGACTCTCAGAAAGCATCAACCACCTTGGGATAATAATAATAATAATA
>VXBQ01013744.1:4125-34765 GCA_013400175.1 Phainopepla nitens
AGAATATGTAATGGCTTCGTTTTCTTAGTTTATTCTGCACAGCAGCTTCTGTGTGCAGAAGCCTTCTTTTTTGTAGGCGTCGGTCAATAACATATCTGTTGTGCTTTTGCACAAAGAACAAAGATGCCTCTATCAATTCTCGAAAGTCTGCAGGACAAACCATTCATGCCGTCAAACCCCCTAAAACCCTTTCACCAAATAACGAAATCCATCAGTGATAAATGTCAACATACTAATTTGTTAAATACTGAACAAAAGGAACATTCAGAAGAGGTGCCTCATCTCATGTTATATCAGCCCTTCAATTTGTAACAACTTTATGGCAGCCCACAGATCATGCAACATTGAAACAGAACAGCATTATGATTATTAAAACTAGAACAATCTGCCATCCTTACAATAAATGCTAAGTTCAACAAAACTATCAACAGGATCTTTTTGGATCATGGGACTCTTTGCCATGCATTCATTTTCCTCCTTTTTGGAAGATTATTTCCAAGTAAAATCTTACAAACAAACACAGATTCTCTTTCACACATAGTCCCATTTATTGGGTTGATGGAGAAATAAGATTAAATTACATCATATCCAGTTGATAGAAGAGCTTCAGTGTGCCTGAGAATTACTTTATCCATTATACAGGACATCCAGCTATTAATGTAGAATCATATAGCAAAGGGATAGTTCAGCTTGAAGTAGCTAGTGTGTTTGTGAATTACTTCATTCATCATGCAAAGACATCCAGCTATTATTATTATTGAAGCACACAGCAAGGGATAGTCTAATTGGAAATAGCCAGCATAACTAAGAACTGCATTAATTTATTACAATACTAAGTTTCATGTATTAATGAACTTCTATTCTGTTGCATCTTCTATAAATTTAACTTTTTTACGTATCCACATTTGTTTCAGGCCATCTTAAGGACTAAACAAGTAGTTTTCCTGTTGTCCAGAACATTGCCACAGACTATATTTACAAGTTCTTTTCAAAGATGCCAAAAAGCTATATGCTAGAAATATCTATTGCATCCAACATTTCTTCTGTGGCCTGATAACTTCTGCTTTGTGAATTTATCCAGTCAACTTTGAGGATAGAATTTCAGTTTTGAAGTTGTTCAGCTGATAATGTCAAATTATTTGGCAAAATGCAAACACAGATTCTATCAATAAGTAAGTATTTTCCCAAATCAAAAAGAATACAATGAGGTGGTTTCCTGTCTTGCAGGATCACAGCAACTACACTACCATGTGTCAAAAGATACTGATTTTGAGGTGTTTTTTAGTTGTTTTGGATTTTTTTTTAAATCACTATAGATTTTAAATTTTAAAATAAGCAGAAAAATTTTATTGCTTCCCATGTATTCCCCTGACAGAAGTCCTCCTAGTACACTGAAACCTCTCTCTTTTTGTGAGACCACGCATTCATATCTGCATGTGGATATTGACCAGTCACATTCCTAAATTTCTACCAAGACCAAAGGAAATTATGTTTACAGTTAAATTCAGTTAATACTTGTTGCATAACCAGTTCCTGGATACTTCCCTGATGACTTACTTAGGTCTACATCTTGCCAAATGGCTAGAATTTGTTTCTACTTACTCCGTCTTGTCAGCATTGATCAATTTTTTTAAAACCTCAAATGGTATTTGGTACTCACATAAACCTAGATTTATGAACCTGATGACCAAAAAGTTGTATAGACTGTGTAATTTTTCAGGGAGTACCAATGGGAGCTTCCAAACAGCCAGCAGTTTTACAGACAAATCCAGTCACTGCTGTAAATCTAGCTAATCTCCACAGATAGTGTAATTGCTTTCTGCTTTTAAGTGTTGTCCCACTCCTTGAGACTGGCTTCAAATATGAGTGTGTCTGTGGCAAACTGTACACACTTGCTTGACTGCAGCTTAAACTGTAATAGAGCTTGTTGGTTTTAGATTAGAAAACACCTAAAAATACAAATCCTGAGGTTATATGCTGGATTCAAACCTCTAGGTCTACCATGCTGTCCTCACCACCTCTTGGTCACAGGTAGAAATGAGATCCTGTTACTCTCTCCATGGGCTGACTGTCCAAGGGACAATACCTCTCAGTGCATTTCTCAGGGCTCATTTCCAAGTTCTAGAGATAAAAGTTCTTTGGTGACCTCACTCCTGCTGACAGCCATCACTCTACTGCTATAACTCCAGCAAGTTTAGATTTAATTAACTTGAGAATCCACCACAAATATTAGTTATACAGACATATACAAGCAGGATGTAGCTGTTTTTTCTCATAACAAGAAGGTATACCTCTGTGACTGCAGTACGTGTGCTCTTCTGGGAACCTAAAGAACTTGCATGTATACCTGTGCACTGTTCTATTAGCTCAGAACAGCTGGCCACAGAAAAAGTTAAGCTTTAAGAGAAAAATAACCTATCCAATCTGGCACTACCAGACAATAGAGTAACAGCAGGAACTGGTGAAAAGCAGAGGCCTGTTTATCAGGTATTTTAAGAAAAAAGGTAAAGCTGTTACGCAGAGACTGCTTGTATAAATACCAGCTGTACAAGGATGTGTCCACTGTGGCTGTTAAGAAAAAAGTTGTTTAGCGTATAAATAGAATTTGCTGAATTCTACTTTCTCTGCCAATAGATCTTTTTTCAGAAAATTATGTGGAGCTAAGACTTCACAGACACTGCAGACGAATAGCACAACTTCATTTTATCCTCAACTATTTCTTTGCAATAAAGGCAGATATGATTCTTTTAAAATCAGGCATCTTCATGCCACTGAATTATTACAGTATTCCAATTGCTCTAGAGTAGTGAGTAAATAAAACCAGTTTTCTTTGCACTGTTCCAGCACATATTTAGTCTATCAAATTGGTGCAAAGAAAATACGATAACTCAATAATGAGTTATCATTAGAAAGAGGAATTTATCTGTTACCTGTTTGTTCCAAGGCATAACTTTCACATACTGCCTTTACATACATACTATGTACTATCAATATGCAATGTTTAGCATTAGAAATACATCACACAAGATCAGAAAAGCAGCACTGGCTCTGAAGATCATTTTACCTTTTTATGCTACTGAAGCCAGTGGGGAAGAGAAAAATTTTCCCCAAATAGTCCAAAGTCATGTTCTACAGCCACTTAGAAATAACTTTGCATTCTTTCCAAGCTAACAATTTTGTCTCTGATACGCCGCATTTTTGTCTGCAGCATTGTACTGTAAATAAAATACAATGGTGCTTCATCTAGCCCTGAAAATTGTAAAAAATTTTATATGCAAAGACAGAAGCCTATTAAATATTGCAAGATGTAAGATGTAGAAGATAGCAGCAAAGCCATTTCTATCTCTTTCTGCCTTTCAACATGCTAAGGTCCAATTAAGGTTGCTAAAAAAATTGTTCAGTGACCAAATGATATGTGCCTCTCTTTCGGTGGTCTATAAAGTTATTGTCAAGAAGACTAACAAGGTTATTCAGAATTACCTCATTGCTTTAACTCGCTATCTATCATTACCAAGCTGGTGATCATACAAAAAAATTCCTTATTCCTAAGAGCAAATTCCTTGATTCCTTATTTGACAAAACAGTTCTGTATATAATAAATTACATTCACTGCACTGGCTCCTTATAATTCAAAACACTACCTTAACTTTTACCTTCAAACAATTTAAGCAGAGGAGAACAATTTTCCAAGTAATCTTAGAGATACTTGAAAATCTAAAATGGTTCTATAATTAAAGGGAAATGAAGCTTTAACAAATATCAGTGCAGCAACATATCACGAATGTCACATTATCAAATGAATATGACTTCACTGTTCAAAATGTTTCAACATTTTAAACTTAACTTAGAAGTCAAAATTATTCTAAACTTGTAGTAGCAAAGCACATAGTAACCTGCTTTGTTAAGCAGAGATAGAATTTACACAATATTGTGCAGAGCCAACAGTCATCACAAACCAGATGCCTGCCAGCCAGCAAAAAATCAGACTGGTCTTTAAACTGAGAAGAAAATAAATCACCTATTTCCTTCATGCTATCACAGACAAAGGAAATCCAAAAATTAGCTGAGAAATCAGAGCTGGTATTTTTTTCACAAACCACAGTCTTCAAGCAGATTTTTCATATACTCAAACCCATTCATCCCAACTCATTTACCCCAAATCCTCCACAGATCCAACTCTCTCACAGAAAAAGGAAACACCCTTTTCTTGTCCTTGTCAGCACACTCAGCATTTTACTTGTCCTTCTGATCTCCCTAAAGAGAAACTGTTCTTGCGTGCATTCCTCCATCCATTTTAACACTTTAACTCTCCATCTACATCCCAAGATTCCCATTAGTCCAAAAGTGAATCTACAACAGTCACAAACGGGTAGGAAGCATGACTGCATGCAGAGAAAATACATATGACAACACCCTGACTGTAATGTATTGCATATCAGCTCTTGGAAAAATGAAAAAAAAATTTCAAATTTCCAGTCAAATATAATGACCCACAAGCAACAGGTGCTAATTTTTATGGAACAAACTATTGTATTTTGAAAATACTCTGAAAAATTCTGTAGTTCACCCATTCATCTTTTCTCAAAAAAACCCCCAAACAACCCAACTTTTCCTTAGTCAGCATAATCAGAAGAAATCTATGTCAGAAATTCAATTACAGAAATATAAAATAAGGCAGGAAAATCTGTTTTTAACTGTATTAAATGTTTAGCATTTAATGGTAGTATAGATCCACTTTGGAAAGCATGGACGCTTTTCACTGGCATTTTTTTCTAAAAATTTAACAATGTTGCAATTATTTGGCTGGAACAGATGGAAAGGAGATTTCAGATGAAATTGTTTACAAAGTGCAACTGATACAGTTTAATGTATTTTAGGAGTTCTAACTAAACTGTTCCTTTACTCATATAGGTATGGAAATCTGCTTGTACCTTTCAAATAATATTCTTCCATATAAGAGAGATGCAGAATAATTTGAACATCACCAACACATCAGAGAAACCTGCTCTGCATACAATATAAAAACCTTAAAACTTTGGCAGTGGCAGAGAAAGTGCAAAAGCTAGCAAATAATTTTTTTCCAAATGTTTAGTATAAGTGAGTCATAACAACTATCCCTCATTTTATTGTCTTTATCAGTGCATTTCCTGCAACAGTCTCAGTACAAGAATAAACTAAAACATTAGTATCACTACAGCCCAGATTCCCCACGTGTCCTATAACGTCCGCACCCCTTTCAACACATTTTTCATTGTTATTTAATGAATGTTCTTATGTATTCCATTGAACGTTTCCAAAACAAGCATGTGGATATTCGTGTCATGACAAAATACTGTATCAAACCAGTTCTATTCAGTCTTCCCTGCTTGTACTTGCATGTCAAGAAAGAAATTAGAACAGCTAATTCCCATACCTCAGGAAAGAGAAATAATCTACTGCCAGAGAGAGCTAACTCACACCAGTTAAGCTTAGAATAAGCAGCTTATAATGATTATAAGTAAAGTTTGTTGGAACACCTGCTTTGAAATTTGAGCATTAGTAATAAAAACAATAGCTACCAGCCCAACATTTTTAAATCAAGCAACCTTTTCAAAAAGGAGAAAGGGAACAAAACATCAAGAAACCCATGCCATTGCTTGAGGGGTTTGCCAGATTTATTGCTACTGTAAAGATCAAAATCACCTAGCATTAAGAATTCTATGTATTCATTGCATTCAAATGTCAAAAGTCTGAAAATTATGTGATCAAGAGGGTGGTTTCTAGGCAGATAATAAATAATGTTAAAGTAGAAAGTTTTAAAAACTCCCAAAGAATTCCATATAAAAGAGCAGACCATTGCTATAATTTCCACTGTGATCAAAGGTATAGGACTGTGCTCAAAGTAGTCACAANCAAGATAAAACGTCACTTCAAACCACCAAATTAACAGAAATAAACCAGCTTGCAGACATTTTGCAAGAATTACAATGTCAGCACAGGTGTCCTAAGTCTAATAAGTAAATACTAAACAACTTCTGTGAGCCTCGCAGTGAGGGGAACACTGGGGTGTTTTACTGCACAACCAATACTTCTCTGCCTTTTATTAACGGCAGTAAAAACTGCTATATATGACAACAACAACAGCTGCCACTGTGTAACAACTGCAGCAAAGGGCAGCACAGGACTTCCAACCATATTTCACATTTATACTCAAACTGACTCTGTTACAAAGCCTTTATATTTTTAAATCCCAGCTTTATGACAAAAGGGCTAAAACATATACATATCTGAATTTGTCAATAAATTATGTGGTCCTATCCCCTCTTCCAAAAGAGTCAGGTCTCAAAGCATCCTTCAGATCCCCTTTATTTCCTCCTTCACCTATGTTACAAGCACCAGATGCAGGGCAGAAGTAACACACATGACAACAAAAAAGCTCTTTGCCCTCAGTAAGATCCTCTACTACCAGCTGTTTCCTTCAAGCTCTCATTAACATCGTCTCTGCAGTTCAATTCTGCTACATCAACAAGCAGGAACCATTCCAAGACACTGGCAAACTCTAGAGGTGTCTGTTTTTGTATATACAACTGCAAGCTCAAAGCTCTTAGGAGAGCTTACCGACACTCTCATCTTAGATTTTCCTACGAAGCCTTAACCCACACTCTACAAAGAGGACAAGGACTCTGATCAACTCTTATTTGCCAGTCAGATTTCTGTCAGAAATCAGGTAGCATTCTAGACCAAAACTAAACATATTATTAAGTATATTCACACAGAAGTGGACACAGAGCTGGGTAAGGAAGTGGCAGCATAATATTTCTGTTGGGAAAAATGCTCCCCCCCACATACATCGCTGTATGATGCCTGCACCAGTGAGTCCTGTATGTATGAGAAATCTGCATAAAACAGCCCAGTAAAGGAAATCCTCAATCTATAATGCTGATCTATAATGATGACTTTTCTTCAAGGAATTCTGTACTGTACTGTTTTGAGCTGAAACTGTGAAGAAATATGTCTTTTTCTTAGGTTAAGATGAAGCAGGGATATGCAGAAAGGCTGAACTATGCTATCCCCCAAATAATGTAGTCCTCTGCTGAATGACAAGAACCAGTTGGCTTACCAACTCTCAAACTTTATCGGCTTTGTTTATTTGTTTGGAAGGATATTTTTCCAATTAAAATAAAATAAAAACAATAAATACATAAAAAATAGTTCTTCAGTTATTGTAGACAACTGCTGGAAACTCTTGACCACAGGTATTAGCCTAAGAATTGAAAAGCTGGAAGAATTTCAATCATAAGCTTGTTACTGTCCAGTCTCTTGTACTCCTGGCCTCTGCAGTGATGCAGCTTTATTTGATAATTTTGAATGAAATTTGAAATGGTCCTAGTATCAAAACAGACGCAGCAGTACAAGTATGCTATAAACACAGCAAGCTTAAGCAAAGCTATTAACAAACTGTTAATAACAGTTAACAAACTTCCCTAGAGATATAAGGGCTGGCTGCATAAGAGGTTTGATGCTTATGTTACTTGTCCATGGGCAAGATTCTAATCAGACTCATAACAGTTCAGCAGCTTATGATCCCTTGCCAGTCAAAAGCATATCCTGCTTACAATTTTTTTTTTTTTAAAAAGGTAATAGCAAAGCTGAAAGAGAGAAAAAAGTAAAGTAAGAAATGCAATGTAGAAGGTGAACACTTGAAATAATTACAGTACTTATCTGTGAAGAAGTTGCTCTTGACTGTTCTAAGCCCTTTTAGGGATCCTCATGCTGAGAAATAAAAGCAAATTATGTTCATACTTTTATAACTATTTGAGAAAATGCTTAAAGCCTAGATCAGTTCTTCACATGTATGCATATGACCCTTGCTATTTCAGTGGGAGAGAAACATCCAAGTATCTCAGACTACAATTTTGTTCTGATATTCACATCTATATAGTATTTAAACACATAAAGCTTTGGACGATTTTACAGTTTAAGTAAATTAAAAGGTCACTTGATAAAACAATTGACTTGCCATGACAAACAACAAATCTTCAATACCCACACCGCAAATTAAAACAGAAAGCTCTAAATTGAAAAGATTCATTCATTTACCAGTAATTCTCAGACAAAATAGTAAAAATGTGCCTCTTACAATAAAAAGCTGTCTCCAACTATCTCATAGCATTAGCAGAATCTATTAAATTAGTAGAAGGTGAGACCTCCTAAAGAAGCAAGCATTCTTTCTCCATAGTGGAATGAGGTAAGACACTACTAATATTTTCATAGCTTTCTATGAGATTTACCTCTAGCTGAAACTCAGCCAACTCCTTCTTATATAAGTCTATGGATCAAACAGTGGGAAAGCAGAGCCTGTACCCCCTGGGTGTAACAATGGGGAGGTGGGTATCCTCAGCACTCTGAGGACACAGAAGCACAGACCACCTCAAACACTTCCTCACTGCACCCAGACAAACATTACACAAAGAAATTGCCAGGTCTTGGCAAAACACATGACAATACACACCCCACATATAAAAAAAACACCTCATTTCCTAGTATCTCATAAAGGAGCATGTGATAGAAACTACTGCACAGAGTTTCATCGAAGGCTCTGGGAGAGGCACACTGCTCTCTGCAACTATTAACATGCCAAAAAGCCCCACACAACCCATCCTTGTATGCAAGTTCCTTGTCGTGAACGATCCAGGTCACATGCAATTTAAATATTCTGTAGCAAGAAACCATCAGGTGTTGGCCTTTGCCAGAGCTTCACTGTGCCTTTCTGACTTACTCAAAAAAATTAAGGGAGTAGATATATTTAACAAAGTTGAGCACACTGACAATTTAACCAGAAAAAAACGGCCTATTTGTAAAAGACAGTATGTGGCACTCCTCAATCCACTGAAAAGTTCTAATTAGCCTGTCAGCATCACATCCTTATGTCTTAGTTAATCTCTCTTAGTGGTAAGCAGCAACAGGTAATTCATGACCTAGAAAAGTAAATTATCTTGAGACTCCTTGTCTCTCTCCAGTGGAACTACAGAACTGTAACATCAGACTATATCAACACAATTCTTTCCATCTGAATACTGGCTTTTTCTTCCTTTGAATTATGCACTTAAGAAAAGGCAGTTTGGTTTTAAAAAGCTGCATATAATTCAACTTTCTGTTTGACTAATTCCTGTGGAAAGAGTGAAAGAGAATCATAAACAAAAGTATTGCAGGAGCACAATCACTTAATGTTACACAAATGCATTTGTATACTATTCATATATTCACAGGTTTTGCAAACTCAGATTTTAAAATACCTCACATGGAATAGATATTTATAATTTGAGATTGTTTGGGTTTTTAAAAATTTACTTTCATAATTTTAGAAGAGATAAAACTACACACTAGAAGCCACACTAAGCTTTAGTAAGCAAAAGTCAGAATTGAGAGACGTAAAGAATGGAAGATGTGCATTGCTCTCCCTGCACTCAGTGCAGAGCACAAAAAAACCTATAGATGGGTAGAGGATAGAGATTCTTTTGCCTAGAAAAAGCTAGGCAAAACCAGCTCAGTTGCAGAGGTGAAATTACACCCATAGTAGAACTTGCACTGACAGTCACTCAGAGGAGACACTAACTAATCTATTTCAAACCTGTATGGCTTTTGACCTGAACCCTAAGAAGGCAGGCACTACCACAAACAAAATCCTGGATGCTACCTCTTTCTTTCCAGTCTCCCCTTCAGGACTCCACAGAGAGCTAGCTGTTCTTCTGGCACAAGTACTGAGACCCACAGTGTCCAGGAGATCCTAGGGTTATTTACAGGTGACAGCGCCACAGATCAGCCACACAGAGCAAATATCTCAGGTAATTCCCATATTGCCAGACTAGTCAAGTGAACTCAGCCAAGTCAGGTGAAAAGCTGGGGTCTTGAGGAAGCAGTTGAAACATCAAAATTTGCTAGCTTAGTCTCATGAGAGGAACTTGCACACAAGATGAAAAACCTTGGTCACTTGATACCAAATACAAAGAATACAACTGAATTGTTTCATCCACACTTCTCTCAACTCTTTTGGAAACGAGAATATGAATAGGTAAACAAATCAGATTTTAATTTAGACACCAGATTTACTCAGGTTATCCATAATACAATCTCACACCTATTAACACAAGCAGCTAATTTCAACTACACTGCTCATATGTAGAAAAACATTTTATAAAATTATATAAAAATAAACAACAATGAAAAATCTCTTTCTTTTGGAATTTTAACTTATTCCAAAAGCCCAGCTACCAAAAGCACCCACACCCTTGGAGGAAGAAAGTGACCAAATGTTTTGACTGTTTAGAATGCACACTGGACACATATAATGCAATCTTTTTCACTGTACATGCAATATTAGTGCTAACTATATGGATAGCACATGTGAAAAGATAGACGGAAGTAGAAACACTGTATGTTGCAAATCATGGATTCATTTTCAATCAACACAAAGAGACATATAACTGATTATTCAAAAAATCACAGGACAATGTACCATACACATGGAAAACAGAATGCTAAAGTGATGTGAGAAAGTGGCTAGTTATGGTTTATAATATGTCTCACACTTTCAGTGAAGTCAAGAAGAGAAAAAGAAAAGATCAGTGTGATAACCGTTTATAAACATGAAGGATTTATTCTTGTATCAATATGAAATAGTAAAAGCCAAATCTAATCAAAAGGAACAAGCTGGCAGACTAAGAAAACTTTAATATAATAATAGCCCTTTTAAAAATCTGATATTGTATCATTAACTTCACAACAAGATTACAGCACAACAATATTACATTCAGATCTGGATGATCTGTGCTTAGCTACATCTGGCTATACAAAAAAAAAAAAGAGGTAGAGGGCAAGATTTCTAGAACATCAGTCCAAGGACTGACAGTAGTTTAATTCAAAGCTTGATTTCAGGTTTTGTTTTTGTTTTTTTTTTTTAATCCAAAGAAAAGCAGTATTTATAAACTGATTTGGAATGCTCACATCTCTCTTATTTTTCCAAGTGCCAAGACCAATATCTTAAGTATGCCTTGCATTTTCAGATATATTATGTTTAGATATTAAGATATCTAAATCTATATGCGTATTTACAGCCATTTCACCCATGCCTCTCTATTTAGGTATTTCTCTGGCTCCAATACTCTTGGGTTCTGAGCACTGATCCATATATTTTGCAGTTAAAAAAATACAATTACACTCTGCAGTCATGAAAGCATACCTCCTACTGACATCAATATGAACCCTGTGAAAAAAACCTTATGCCTGAATGCAACACAGAAATCATTACAAATAATATACAAAGCCCATATAAATCTCAGATACATGGCTATCCTTCCCGCTCTTTGTAAGCATGCAGTGTCCACTGGCAAGGTTAATGCAGGGGTTTCAAAAGAGCGATATATTACACCGAATCAAAGTTTTTTAGGCCAGTTACATTTATGAAATTTTTTCTGGCTACGAAGCACGTGCAGTGATCTGAGGAGGGCTGAGCACTTTCAGAAAAACAGAGAACATACTCAGTTCCAACTGGCACACAGAAGAACGGTGGTCACGCCTCAGCCAGGCATTCAGGTAGCAATACTTTCAAAAACTACCAAATATGTATTACGCAAAATGTGAAGAATGCAAACTGTGGAGAAGGTTGACCTTTTCATGAGACTGAGAGGTTATGGCAATTCTGAGAAAACCTGTGGGAGTAATGATCACTAAATGTGAATAGACAGAGAAGAGGCACTACATCTAGAGATGGCAGAGTTCTCTTCATGAAAATATAGCTCTAAGACTATGTAATCTTCAGTGTGTGACATGTCCATTCAACTTAAAATTTATCTATTTTCAAATTCATTCTAAGTAACAGTAAATCACAGAGGAAGAAAAAAAGAGAAGTGAAATCCTCCTAATCTTTTGGCTTGCACAATTTTAACTGGTCTGCTATTACAATAACGTGATTTAGGTGTGACATTATTCGTAAGTAGAGGGAAAATATAATGATGAATGTTTGGTATCTTCACCTGCATCAAGTAAAAAAAATTGACAGCTATTATTTTCTACTTTCAATGTGCTTATTACTGGAAAGGTATTTTTGTTTTGACACATTCAGCATTCCTGTTAAGCAGTACACTGTTTAAAATATAATTTTATATAGGAATTCAAATATGTCAATTTGAAGTAAAATTATTACAACAGCCCACAAATATAAGCTCATGAACAAATGCTGCTGGCACAAAATAATAACAAATTCCCTTCCTTACCTTCACAACGGATCATATTTAAGATAATATATGCTTAAAGAGAAAGACACAAGTAAAAAAACCTATTTGCTTTGAGATTGAGAAAAACAGAAATAATTCCTGTTCTACACTCCTGAAATACTACATTAATAATAAATTTAGAATGCAAATGTAACAAATTTAGCACATTCTAGACTTGTTATGCAGATGTTAATTCAAAGTTCTTTTGCTGGGAGACGCCAAACAATGCTAAGATAAAGTATTTATCTGTTGAATTCTTTTTAAAAATAGCACCCATGCTCTGCCCCTAATGTCAAACAACTGAAAAATACCTCAGAAAAGGGGATTCTGTCTTTTGCATTAAATAAACTGCTAACACTGCTATTAATCATGGGAAAAGTTCTTTGCACATTTCTACAAAAAGTTGCCACCTATCTTCTCAGGTTTTAATTGAAGATGCAACTACTCTTCACTAAAAGATAATTTCAGAGTGTCTAGAATGTACTACCCAGACTTGTGCAGTACAGTTTCACACCAAATATGCAATGTATTCAATAGCTAATACCTGTTATTAATTTACTGCATGTGTATGAAAACAAAAGCACAATGCAGAGTTACCTTAACACACCCTTTTGATTTTGTTAAATTAAGTTCTGTAGTGCGACTAAACCCAACCTAAGTAAACCCAACCATTTACCATTAAAGTCACTTTCTGAAGGGGCTCTTGTTACACAACTGAGTTAACTATGAAGTCACTAGGGGCAGGTTCACTCTCTGTTACACAAGGTGTAAGGTTTGCATCAATGTGTCCTAATAACTTTGATTAGCTTCTGGAGCACTTCCCACTTGAACATTAATTAAGCACGAAAAAAGCAATGCTATCTTAATGAAAAGATATCATTCGTAAGAAAGACTGTTAAATACACGTACTTTTTCAACTCACTATTGCTGCAATACCAATTGAGATAGAGTGCAAAGACTTGTACTGGTAAAAAATTATTTTTCGTAGTTTGACAACTGAAAAAATAGTTTTTGCCAACTATAGAAAATAAAATCTTACTTTCATTAAGTTTTAAAGCAACATTAATAAATTAGAATAAATCATAAAATAAAAATGGACTGCTACAGGACATATCATCTTTTGACAGTCTTTATATGTTTGAGAAAATCAGTCAGGGACATCACAGCCTATATACAAAAGCTCAAGACTAAACAGCACTGATTTAAGTAACATATACACAAAGTTTGGAAAGTCGTCTTCAAGCCTTTCCATCCAGAATCAACTAGATGTGTAAGGAGAACTAATTCAGTTGTCTTACACTTGTGTAATTTGGGACTATTTTGACCAGATTTCAATTGAGATAATCTACTAACAATAATCAAACTGGAAGCAAGTTTGTATTCTGTATAATTTTTGCATTCTGTATGTATTTTATACATCACACTGTATTATGCCACGTGACTAACATCTGTTGCATATTTTTATATAGTTTCTTCTTTGATCCTTCCTCCAGGGAAAAAGCACGAGCAAAGATGTTTCCTGTTTTGATAGGGCTTGGGGGTTTTATATGTATTTATATTGATAGCTATCTCTCTATATATATACATACATATATATATATAAATTTCTGTTAATGTGTGCAGTATTAAGTATTTATGACAACAAGCCAACAACATTCCTTTTACTCCTCACAGTAAGGTGGTACAGGACATCCTGTCTCCTATTTCCTGGAAGAATTCATGTGGCAAAATTGGAGCAACCTCACTGACATCTGATTCCCTAGGTAAACATCAGTGTTCCTCAGTTTTCTCCTGTGTTGCACATCACCACAGGTTCTTTCAGGATTTTGTGCCCGTATGACAAGAGATATTGAAAGCCTTGAAACATAATCCAAATTCGGTGCAAAAAACCCCAAAACCTTCCTGTTCTTCACAGTGCATATTGAATATAGGTGGACTGCACTGTCCAGCCAGAAGGTCACACAGGTGTGAGCAGCTGAAAGTCAGCCTTCACCTGTCAAGACAGGATGGTGTCTCCAGGCCAGCCAAGAAAACACTTCAGACTTGATGGAAAATGCCTTCCAGCAAACAACACGGCATTAACAAAAAATGAAAAGCTAAAAAACAAAGTAACAGCCAGAACATATACAAAAAAGAATGTCTGACTTACGCCAAACTTTCTTCTGAAATCTTCCTCTGCCTCACATATCTTAAAGTTGCTTCCATCAGCTGTTTCCATCAAAGCACCCGTCTCACCCAGAAACCACTTCATGCAAACCACTTCACTTTATGATATGGTACGCATGACTGATTTGGCAGATTCTACTGCTAGCTACAATGATACAGGAAAAGAGGGAGTTGGGAAGAAACTGAAAACTGCACATGCTGGACTTGAGCAAGAAAAACTTAGGAGGTCTGGTTTACCAGCTTCTTGGAGCTCATTTCTCCATCAATTATATCCTCTAGCTGATACTAAGGCAGAAATCTTAGTTACCAGTTTCTCAGATCAAAGTTACTTGGCTCAAACACTGGCCCAGATCTACGTGACGTGTCTAGCCCCTGCTGATGTCAACTCACAAGTTTAATTATATCAAGCTGCTCTCAGGGAACAGACACTGCTTCAGTGTTTTACTAATCTAATTCTGCAAAGTCCTGCGCTCACAGCAAAATCCTTTCTTGGTATAGTCATTCCACACTTCTTAGATATGGGTATGATATTAACATGCCGGTTTTCATTAAGTTTTCAGCTCAACACCTTTTCTCTGTGGTGTTAATTCTACACACTGACTTCAGCAAGAGTTCCAGTTAGTTGGACATAAGCATAGTTAAGTCTTGTAGTCTCCAAAGTTGATTTCACTGTTGCCAAGCAAGAGGCTTTGCAAGTATTATTGGCTCATCAAAACCAGGTTGTCGTGCTAGTATGATACAGTCACATGTTCCATTATGGTTTCTTCTGTATTGTCTGAGTCTTCTTGGGCCACACAGGTTCCTGAGTAGGCTTGTTTAACTTAGTGGTATATATTCTTCAGAGAGAAAGTCTATGTACTCTGTTGATCATAATTTTTATCTTGCTGAGACAAAGCACAGAATTCAGAATGGCTCTGTACCTCCTCTCTGCATCTCCACATGCCTTAAACACCTGTAGCTTGTAAGGTTCTCACTGGCCTACATGTCCTGCCAAAAATTGTCCTGTGTTTTCCTAGCCCAAATTCAACACCACAGCCACAAGCTGTCACAAGACTTACCTTTTAACAAAACTTAGGTGAAAAAATGTCATAGAGAGAAGAAAAACTAAGTCACAGAATGTAACATCTCTGATGTTTGATCTTTGGCAGGAGTACTGCTGAGCACTACAATAGTATGCATGAATGAAGAATAAGTGGGAAGGCTTGGGTGTGGTAGCATCCAGACGAACACACAGGGAGACAAGGGTCTCAGAATGTCCTCTGTTAATGGCACATAATTTAGCAGGTCATCAAGCTCCCAGGTCACTCAGGCTTCACAAAGATATCCAACTCCAGAGACAAAGAGCTGCGATCAAAGCCTAACCACTCAAAAAAGGGAAAATAATGAAAACACTGTTATCTCTACAAAGGCGACCTACAAGCTAAGAACTCAAAAGATATCAGGACTTGAAACCCGTCCTTCCTGTCATGGCAACCAATCCACAACTAACTGGACAGAAATACCATGGTGCCAGACTGTTGGAGAGGCTTCTTGGACATGTACCCATTCTGGTGCTCCACTGACAGTGAGCAAGTGAAACCCACTTTGTTTCAGGCTTTGTTTTAGATAAA
This sequence comes from Phainopepla nitens, assembly GCA_013400175.1. Classification (NCBI taxonomy): domain Eukaryota; kingdom Metazoa; phylum Chordata; class Aves; order Passeriformes; family Bombycillidae; genus Phainopepla; species Phainopepla nitens. Next base: position 20,153 of record VXBQ01013744.1, read on the forward strand.
ATCACCTTTCTCACCTATAAGATAACTCCATTGGTGTTAACTACATGGTTACTACATTTAAATAGTACAGTAAAACAGTATTCTAGGTCGTTTGTATGCTAACTACTTAGTTTGGGTAAAAGAGTTTGTTACTGAGGATGATAACGCTTACGTCTCCACCACTGTTTTCATTTGGATCAACAGTGTGTTTCTAAAGCAAGTCCTTCAGCCATTCACACTTTCCAATCTGTTTCAGGTCTTGGGTAGATACTGGTGCAGGCAAGCTGGATTATTTCTTGCAGAAGCTAGAGGGGAATTTCTGTTCCAGTTGTGCACCATTTCATTTCAAAAGTAACATAAGTGTGTGAAAAAATAAGCACTCTTATGAAGAGCTTCAATGCTGAAAAACGAATATTTAGCTCAGGGAGCCAGACTAAATCAAGTAGAAAGTACATCCCTCCAACTGTACAGACTCAAGACAGAGGAGTCTCCTACTGACTACTTCAGACTATTTATTCATCCAATACACTGGCACTGTATTGTTAACACAGTCAACTCCAGTAAAAGTGTGAGATTTTTAAGACTACTTTTTGTTCAGGCAGAAATACAAAGACATTTAGAAGAATTTGTGAAGTTACTGGCCTGGGTTAAGCAAGTTGATCTATAAACTAGAAATTAGCTCGACACTGTCATTGTTAACATTTAGCATTTGAGACTGATTTCAATGCAAAACAGGTACATAACGTACTCACTGCTTAAAAGCTGGACTGACTTAAACCGATCATGAAAAATCACTTAGTTTAACTAAATTTCTCAGTTTTATAGGCCTCCAGGACAAAATATCTGTCTCAAGTCAGCATCCTTGGAGTTTATTTCAAGCAAAAGGTGCAAGGCAGTACTACGTCCCTTCCTGTCTTATTACAGGGAAAAATTCAAAAGAGAAGGCAGCCAATCCTCTCAACACAAACACCTCCAAAATTAACAGAGAAGAATCATAAGATCTTTCTACAGCTGCTGGACCAAGTGTTTCCCATAGTATCTACCAAAAATGTGTACTTTGCTGAAAATATAATATTGCTCAAGCTATTCTTAGCAGTTCCCCCATCCATCAGGCCTTGTAACCAAACAGAATTTCTCATCTAGAAATAAAAAGCTTTATCGTGGAAGTGTAATAAACACTTAAACACTCATGTCCAAATGCTCTCGCACCAACCAAATAAGCAGAAGGCTATTTAATTTCAAAGAAAAAAAATCACATGGTACTACAGTGGTGGGTAAAGTAGCTGGAAGTGACACACAGTGGAAAGAGGCCAGAAAGAAGAAATTATATTCCTTGGCAAAACAGGTCCAAAGCTGCCAGCATGTGATCGTGGTGGTGTTAAAAAATAAGTACTCTTAGCCAAACAGGAGCAGCAGCTTATTGAATGTCATAATCATAGCTAAGCAGTGGATTCAGAAGCAAATTCAGGTAATCAGCATTAAAATGTCAAAACACTAGCACTAGCCAAACAGACTGAATTAACTTTTCCAAAAGCACAGAACATGTGACAGATGAAAATGATGCCTTTTGACACATGCTGGTGTCTCCTGAAGATGATAGGCCAAACTCAGACCTGAAAAGGCCCCTAGAACAGCTTGAGACCCACTTCTGCCAAAATTAGATGAAAACCTCAGACCTCACATGGCAAGGGAATATTGGAACTGTGCTTAGACAACTAGCAATTGATCATGAGGTACTGAAAGTTTTGGCTACTACCTCTCATCAAAAGTAACTGAAATGTGACCTAGGCCCTTGAGAAGCCCCATTCTAACAGATGTTGGTGAGCATAGGAAGAAAGGGATTAGCAAAATGTTCAAGGGAAAAGGATCATTCTAAATTCAAATACGCTGCTTAACAATACAAATTCAATAAAACTGTCCTTCAGGAATGAAGTCTCCCAAATGACAGATTGATATGACAGCAAAGAAATAGGAAGTATAGGATCCAAGTCATTAAGCAGAGGAAGACTTAACTGAATGGTCATGATCAAAGCTAGTACTAAATTACAATATATGAGGGAAAGAGACTTAACTGTACAATAGCATAGAGAGGGTGAATGTCATGGAACCTAGAAAAAAGACTTGCAGCAGCTGAAAGAAAGTGGGAAAAAATCCAAAGTGTCAGTGCTATTAAAAAAGACACCTTGAGATAAGTTTTCAAAGAGTTCAAGCATAATTAAGACCTAAAACTAAACTGAGATCTAGGAAGATAAAATTACCAGTCAGAGGCAATAGGTATATCATAATGTACTTGCAGAAGGTCTCGAAAAGTCCTCAAATACAAATAAAACGCCAACTGCGACGAGAGAGGCACTCCTATCTCTTGATTTATATAAAGTCAGAGCTTTTACCACCAGCTTTTTTTTGTTGTTGTTGTTTGTATAAGATTTTCCTGGAGAAACTGCTTATTTTTGGGAACAGAAACCAACCCGAAACCACCGGAAAACCACAAGATCCAAATCCTCACTGCAAAGGGGTGTAGTGGTGAAGGCCTCATTTAACTCCTATCCAACCACTTAGCACTCAAGAAGGAAATATTAGTAAAATCAAAACAATAACATTACAACCTCTGGTAGCAGCCATAGGAAAGGAATTATTCTTAATGACTAATAAATGATTCCACTAACTATAGAAGATGACTGTGATAAGTTGTGGGAATCCTTGTGGAGAAATGTAGAAAAAATACACGGTTACAAGAAAAACTATTACTTGCAGAGAAACACCTAATCTCCACCACTCTGCAGTGATGTTCTAAATATGCTGTCTGGATTCTTTTAAGTTTATGCTATTTTTTTTCCTCTAATTTCTCTTTCTTCTCAAGCTTTCTGGAAGGAAAAAAAAAAAAATTAAAACCTTGAATCTCTGCCCCAGAGTAAACAGTTTAGTATTTGTGTATTTCAAAAGATCTAGAAGTCCCTATGTGTTGCTCACTTGAAATTACCTGACAATCGCACTTCTGGAGAAATACCAAAATCAGCAGAAGTCTAACTCTTTCTGTTTGTAAATATTCTGTGGTCCTTCCACTTGCTTCACAACCAATTTAGATTTGAATTTCCTTTTAACACAGCTTCTATTTTGAATTTAACTTTTGAGAAGGAAAAGGAAGAGTATGAAAAGCAGGCTCTTCTAGCACCAGTTCCTAGGAAATCCACTCAAACAAGCTCTGCTAGCAGAAGTGAAAAAACCCTTTTGAATCAGAGCAAAAATAAAGCCTTTGGTAACCTTGTTTCACAGTTTTGCCAGGATTTTGGTTTTGTTCTTAACTAAAAGAATTTTTGAGTCAATTTGTTTAAAAAGATGCACAAAACAGGACACAAATTACTATAATTACAAAATATTCCAACAAGTTGCAAAATCAACCAACAACAACTGCAACGGTCTCTGAACACGTTCATCTCTTTTGTCTGCCATTTACTTCTGTCACTTCAGAATGCTACGAAGGACTCTCAGACCCCTAAAGAGCAAATCTAACACACACACATTTCCAAATAAAGGGAAAAGAAACCTTCAACAGGGTAATAATCCAAGTCTCCAGAAATTATGGATTTACACAATGAAAAAACATATTTGAAGTTTATCAAATTTCAGAAAAAAGGTATTCCTGTAGTTTTTACTTTACAAGACCAAACAGAGAAGCAATCCATGGGAATTGTTTCACAGGGTTATGCAGTCCCTGCTCAAATGAGGCACTTCTGGAAGACTACTCCTTTGCTGTGGCTTTCAGTCACTACACAAAATTAAAATAATAATGGCCAGAAATAATATTCACAAAGGGATACTGCAACAACTTTATCAATGAAAAAAAAATGATCCTTCAGAGGTGTCAAACACATGATTTGAAAGCTTAGAAAGAAATTTCCTGGTTTTCACTAAGCCATGCAAAAACACACCTACCAATATGGTTGTGCCTGGAGTATGTTCCCTAGCTAAATTTTCCGGCTTGTTCCCTCACAGTTCCTACGTCATTGCTCATTTCTATCAGCTTCCCCTCCCAAGTAACAAGCAATAGGACAAGAGGAAATGGCCTCAAGATGTGCCAGAGGACATTTATATTAGATACTAGGAAAAATTTCTTCACCAGAAGGGTTATTAACACCTGAACAGGCTGTCCGGAGAAGTGGTGGAGCCACTACCCATGGAGTTATTTAAAATATATGTAGACATGACACTTAGGAACATGGTTTAATGGTGGATTTGACAGTATTAGGATCATGATTGGACCCAGTGACTTTAAGAGTCTTTTCCAATCTAAATGATTCTATGTTATCCCCTCAGCTTATTCTCTATCTGATGTTCTTCACTACACATGTATTTCCGAATCACAGCTCTGCCTTCCTCCACACCATCTCCTGGGAGTTTCTATACCCCTGCAGCTGAAAGCAAGAGAGAATAGGCAATTATGCCTCATTAAACAAAATGTACTCAGAAGACAGTATTACACACACTGGAAGCAAGACACGGAGATGCAGCAAAGGGATAATTTTCATCCTTTTCTTTTTCTCCCATCTTTATCTTCCATGTGTAAGAAGCAGTGATGCGCATTATTAGCATTGCAGTGGAAATGTCTCAACACAGCCTTTCATACCCCTCTCTAAAGAGCCTATAGCTGACAAGTGTAGTAGAAAATTCAGTCTCTGTTCCCTGGTTTCATTTGATAGGCAAAAAGGGATCAAGGTAAAGATGTTTAATTGCTATGTTCACAGAAAGTAACTTTGACTATAACTGACTGGTCACTCAACAAAGAGATCTGTATAAATCACAGATAACAGAACAAATTCCTATTTCAGTGTCCCAAAAGTTCTAAATAAATAAGATGAGGAACCTGTCATTAGAATCAGCTATTTGTGCAGCAAGCTGTAAACCATCGTGCAAATAATGATTTACACAAGAACTCCTATTTTCAACAGTATCTCAGTATACGTCATGAAAATTAGCAATAGTATTTAATATCTCATCTCAACTAACAGCTGAAAAGCACAAATATTTATAAGGACACCCACCTCTATATTTTTTCACAATTTAGCCATAAAATTTGAAGTTTCATAGACAAATTATGATCTCTTGCATGTAAGACAGATCTACCCAGAACTTACTGGAATTACTCATTATTTACATGAGCATTACAGGGACCACAACATTCACTGTAGTACATTAAAAATAAGAAAAAAACATCATCTGCATATGCTGGTTGCTGAAGTTGTAATTGTAAGGGCAAAATTAAGTTGCTTCTTTGGACACATTAACTGGAAAACCACACCAAAAATACAAGCACAAATTTAAAACAGATTCAGTCATAAACCATGTCACACGTTTGGAGCAGGAACAGATTTTGCACTTGTTTAGCCATCTAGATTACTTTTACATTATTACAAATAATTACATGTTCTAAAACAGGTAAGTGATTTTTGGCTCATGGGTTCATATTTTTTCATAGAGTTAAGCATGAACACTTGTTGTGGAACTGGAGGAAGAAGAGGGGGCAAGAGCAGTTTGTTTGCTTGCTTGTTGTGGGGATTTTTTTTTAAGGGATTGGGAGATGCACAAGGAAAATATTAAAGCCATTTTTCTTCTATAATACTGTACTGTTGGTTCAGTTTGAGCTCAGAACTTACTTCATCAGAAAGACAAAAACACTTAGAAAAATAACTGTGAGAGTCACACACCTAATTACTAATGAAATGTCCCATATTGTAATTTTACATCACCTAAAACAATTTCCCAGTGGAAAACAAAAAATATTGTAAGGAAAAGGTCTCTTCATTCAACTAAATCAAACAGTAAAATCAACATTGGACAAAAACTTGTACCACTACCCACACTCACAATGTCATATACACAGGTTTTCTTGAATTAATCATGTTGCAGGAGTCCTTTGTGGGCATTAAATAAGGCACTTCCAAAGGCTTAACCAGATTCTGAAATAAATTCTAAACAAGTGAATAGAATCAGTCTATTGCCAAAACATTCTATAGAAGATGATACCACATGCAATAAAACTAATATTACAATCAGGACTAATATCAGGATATTAGACCTGCTGTGACTAAAAATCCCATTCCTTACCCTCAATTTCAATAGCTATTATTATAATTATTATTTCAATAGTTATTAGTGTACTGGAACTTCTACATGTGAAATTTGCATCTGCCAGGATTAGAGGTAATAATGAAAACGCTTGTATCTTTTAAAAAAACAAAGAGTAAAAAACAGAGGTACCATACCTTACTTCAATTAAAGACAGATTTTTGTTAGTCCTAGCAGCCTAGAAGTTTGGAGTATACCTTTCAAACTTGGAAGATTCCAAGATACAAACTTGTATCAAGCTAGTACTTACTATCACAAACAAGAAAAGGTTGGAAAAGCTGGTACAATGTTAGAATACTGGATTTGGGTGCAAAAGATATGGGCACAGTTCCTTACTTAAACTTTGCAAGGGATAGGAGAGGAAAAGGGAATTAGGAAAGGTGTGTTTCTTCAAAAGATCTCATGTAACATCTACATCCACCAATTAGTTACCTGCAAAATAAGAACACATTCCTACTACTTCCCCCGTTTTTCTGAAAACAAAATATTTGTTGAAAAAATTTTTGAAAGGCTCTCAAAGCACCATGGCAGCATGAATGAGTCATATGGGCAATATGGAGGGGAAGGTGTCATTTGTAGCAGAACATAAAACCAAGGGAGTAGCACAGGTAAAAGCACTGAAGGTTTGGAATCTCAAGAAAAAAATCAGGCTTGAAGAGGCCTCTTTTCATCACCTCCCAACATTCCACAAGCTCCCTGGATTACCTGTTTCAGTGCTTAACCACAATAACTGTGGTTCCTTTTATCTAGTCTGAAATCTATCACTACAAGTTGTGGATGTTGTTTCATATATTTTCCTAATTCTTAGAGAAACATGGCTTTGCCTCTTCTGCAACCACATCCTCAGGCAGCAGAAGACAGGGATTAGTCTCAGTTAGTAATATCTTTTCCCAGGCTGAACAAATCTAGCTCCATCAGACTCTTCCCATACAGCATACCCTCCTACCTGCTAAAAATGCTAGCAGAGGCCTGATTCACTTTGTGTCTCTGTCATAAACTTGCAGCCCAAAACTGGGCACAGTGTGATGTCCTAAGTGTAGACAAAACTATTGCTCCAGGCCTGTGGTAGGCAGGTAGGAGCTGAGCAGAGGTAAACCAAAACTGCCAAGCCAGCTCTCTGTGACTAACCAAAAAGTCTCCCTGGCCAGAATCAAAAGATAGAGCTTAGGAACTGATCACTCAACTGCTCATACTCCTCACTACTACTCATAAGGACAGGATTGCATTGGTTTTGCTCAGCAACATCATGGTTTTTAGGAAACATGAGTTCTTAGCCTCCTCTGAGCTTGTCACCAGCAAGTACTACTCACACAAGAAAAGGGCTAGGGATCCTTAAACCAGACTCCTGTCAGCAACAAAACAAACGAAACTACAAAATGGAAAATAAAGCCACCAATTGTTTTGCATAGTTGTGGTGGGGTTTTGTTTAAACTTGAAACCAAGTCTACAGCAAAAAGATTGACATTAGGACCTGACAGTTGATGCCAGAGGTAAAGCATTATGCACGGATTTAATGATTTTTCTGTACTTCTGTTTAGGTATCACTGGTCTTGCAGTCTACATTCAAAATCTAAAATCTTTACGTGGATCAGTTTCTTCCCATGCAGGGCTGGTATATTGCAGACTACTAGTAATTATCACAGAGACTAAGAAAGCTTCACATACTTGGTATGGCAAGTCAGATCAGAGATAATGGCATGCCAGAAGCCTGTGGCTGCTTTGAACACTGCCTTTCATTCAGCCCTTTAAAAATTAGGCTTAAGGCTTCAAAACAATTGGCTGTATGTATTACCTTCTTTCTTACCACTCACAGCGTATACATGCAAAATCTCTGCATTTATAAGCACTCTACTATTTATATGATTCAGAAAGTTAAGTGGAACAGTCTAATGCTGCTGACTGAATATTAAAAAGTAGATAGACTATGCTGCTACTGATCTACAAGCAGAAGTAATTTTCAGTCATCTTATACATATCTATTGGCAGGGGAAAAAAGCTGAGTGTTAAAGTAAGACACAGTGAGCAAGAATTCTGAAAATTAGTTTCAAAATCACAAACCTAGCATTCAAAAATGACAATTTTTTCATTTCTCCATATTCTATCCCTCTATAAACAGGTCACTTTTGAGGGAAAATTACTCTTTTACTTTATAGATGCCATGCAACTCATAAAACAAAAATAAAATCATTAGTACTACCCATACACCTATATATGCATGTACATAAAGGGCAGGTATGGATATATGTTAGGAATACACATATACTATACATATATATATTTATACATATACAAATACAATATGCATAGAAACATGCTGGCCTCTCATATATATGTGTATAATAGCTGCACCCACTTTTCCTAAGGCAAACTTTATGTCAGCTTTAAGCTGGGAACAAGACTTTACAGTTATAAACCACTGAAATACAAGTTTATATTGGAAATGCTTAGGCATCCTTAATTGTAATGATTTTAACAGGCTCTGCCATAATTCTAACCTTAGAATTAAAAACATGCATTTACTATTCTACAGCAGCATCAAAAGAGCCCCACTACCTCTCCAGCTTCAATGACCAAAAGCCCCTTTAAAAATTCATGTCCTATACAGTAAAAGAAGCAAATGATTTTTAACTCCTGAAACAATATTCTTTATTTGTCTCATAAAATTACAAATGGTAACAATGTAAAGTTGCATACTTGAAACATAAGTAAGTCCACATATTCTAAAACATCCTTTTTTGTGTTCATTTTGGTCAGTATGTCAGACTGAGAAGCTGTCTTCTGTTATGGGATATCCGATAAGAGAAGTATCTTATGATAGGTAAATACTGTACCTTGTCTTCCAAAAGCACTGAGAAAGCTCTATGGAAAACTATCAGAAACGCAAAAGAAATCCCCCTGATACTGGAGAACACACATCTGGCTTCTCTGTTAAAATGGCACCTGATATGAGTTAATAGACCAACAAGGCACATTAGTAAGGAAATACTTTACACATGAAGTACTCCAAATCCCGTTTTGATACCAAAATGACAACTGGATGAAGGACAGTGATCGCAGCGGTACCAAAGTATACTTCAGACTTCAGCTATGGGTCAGCAAATACCTTCAACAACAGTTGGGAGGAAAAAGTTCAAACCAGAAGATTTGGCGAGAAAGAGAGAATAGCTTCTCTCAAAGTAACCTTGCAGTTGGGAATGGTACTACTGTCACTGTTGTACAACTCCATTTATTATGCGTAGTGTTTATCCTCTACATGTTTTGAGACACAGAATTCCTGTATAGAGATAACACTCTTACAGACACGCTTGAACCTCCTGCTGGGAGAGACTGAGATCATAAAAATACAGCCTTGTAATAAACCATCCGTGCACGAGATATATTGGGGCAGGCACCACGGCAAACTAAGCCCAGTGGAGCCTGTGCTGTCGTGGGTCTCTTTCCAAGGGGATGAACTAAGCCTAACAGAGCCTGTGCTCCTGTGGCTCTCTGCCCAGTGTTGTTAGTGGGTCAACGAAACAAATCTACTCCTTGCATTTCAGCTACAGCTTGGTGGTTGCCCTGGTTGCCTCTTTGTGTCAATTCGCCCAACTTCCAAATGCCACTAAGTCCATAGGCATGTGTTGTACAGCCACATACTCTGATTTACTGCTATCACAGCAAAGACTCAATTTTTCTTTCACCGTATTTTTACTTTTTGCTTTAAATTTTCTACATGATTATTTCTGTGTGGATAACTGACTACAGACATGTAAAAAACAATATTAAAGGATTACTCTTGTGAGTATTTTGTCTAAATAAAACAACTGGAAATGTGCAAAAAAGTGTGTCTACATTTGTATTGACTCAGAAAAGGCTTTAACAGTTGTATCAAATAGTAAAACACAGCTCTGCAAGACTGAACAATATTAAAGGTTTTACATTTAACTTTGACATTTGAATGTTTTCCAGTAGTCCTGGCTGATTTTCTGTGGGCTTATCAGTTGTCATCGTAACATTGCAGACATATAGAACAGACAAATGGCGGCTACAGACACACTGATCAAAGAGGCTGATCAGCCTCCTCCCTTTTCAGTTTAAGAAGTTAACAGCCTTGGTGGCATAGACTGGAAAGACTCAAGAGTTCTGCTGATATAACCCTTCTTGAAGAAACAGATATTCTTTCTTCAAAGAAGAAAAGTGTACATGCCAAAGACAACTTTTTAACATGACAGGAGAAGAGCGAATAAGATCTTTATGAACAGGAATTGAAAGCTGGGTTGCTAAATCCATATTTAGTCATCTATATAAACTGACCTGATTTATAAATACTCCAAACATCCTCATCATCAAACACCATTTGGATTTCAAGGGTGTCCAGCATAGCTGAAAATAAGGCCAATAATTTTACAGCATAAATAGAAGTCAAATAACCTAACGTTAGGATCCTGTTTTGAAAATGTCAAGAAACTTGCTCAGAAGGTCTTTGGTTCCACTAGCTTTGCTGGGCAAAATTGTCTGTAAGTACAGATAAACTAGGTTAGACCAGATATCTGTCTATCCCAGATTTACTACTAGTACTAAGATTTTAAGAAAAACGAGGAGCGTGGTATACACCAAAGGACACTTTCTTCATCATACTCTTCTAGATCCCAGAAACATGTGATGTGCCTAGAAAGGTTATTTATACATAGTAACTGGATAAGAACATTTCCTTGTGCTAGCACTCACTACAAAACTAGTACATTAATCCATTAATGTACTAAAAGAAAAGGCAGTAATCTTACGTTATTTAAACAATGCGTTCTGGAAACAAAAAAACTTTAAAAACCATTGTTTCAAAAAGAGAATTTAAACTGAATGCAAAGGCTTATAGCTCTCATGGGAGTAAAAAACATCAGTACATTTGCTCTGAAGAAGCAGAAAGCTGCTAAGCAGTTTCTAACACCACAGAAACAAAAGAGATTGGTATGACTGTGAAAAAGCTAAAGCAGTAAAACACTGCAAGAGAAGTCAAAGTCTCAAGTGCAGGCTCAGTTGGCATCAAAAGTTAGAGTTTCTGTATCTGAAAGAATGTTTTTTTCTCAAGGAATGAAAAAGAATAAGGAATTCAGAGTTTCTTTACGTTCTGAAAAAAGGAAAGGAAACTGAGTTGTAGGTCAGTGAGAAGAGATGTCACTAGGTTTTCAAATGAGATCAGCAAAACTGGATTGGGAGTAAACCAATTTGAAGAGCCCAAACAACCAATGAATACACAGATCCCATTTCTCATCTGAACTCTTTCATTCACCTCTGTTCATGAGAGTAACTGCTGGCTCATATGAGAGCATCTGCAACTGTGAAATACCTCTGATATTTAAATGCCAATGGGCTCGACAGCTCCTCAGGAAGCACCACATCATTAACAGCATCAAAACACAGTGCTATTTTTAATCTCCTAAATTTAACTCCTAGTTCTCTGAGTGCATGAACGATATGCACCTTTCACTGTAGTGTATGGCCAGAGATCTCTTTCATGAATAAACTAATTAGAAGTTCTAGGGCCTTGCAGTCTGACACACTTCCCTATTCCTTCTACTCCAATTCGCTCTCTTCTGCTAGTAAAAGAACTTAAAATTAGGTAACTAACTGCTGTTACATGTTCACGAGATTCTCAACATTCTAGAGACAGCATTGACTCTCAGGCTTTTAAGCTATTTAAATTTGGCCAATGCTTTATGAATTTAATTTCTGTACAGTTCAACCTAATTTCACCAACAACGATGTGTAGGCCGCATCGTTCTTTTACTAGCATTAATTTAAGAGAAGCTGTACAGAATCACTTTAACAGTATAAAACTCAAGTGTGAAAAAACTAAAGCCTTCATCTTCAAAGATCTGTAGGAAGCAAGAGGAAATGATTGCCATTATTATATATTTCCATACAGAAGTCCATAGCAAACACAGGAAAATATGAACAGAAAACACAAGTAAAATGAATATGCTTTTAACTAGGGTTTTGCTCATAATGCATCTGTCAGACTTCAAGAGAAATGCAGCTGACCACAGTAGCTGCCACTGAAATATACAGTTCAAAACATCTAATTAGATAATTCTATGTAAGAACTATCACCATTTCATACCAATGTAAAACGTTGGGGAAACATCCCTCCTAAATAAGAAGAAGCATTATGAGATGGGAAAAGCACAGTAAGTATAATCAACAGAGGAACTAAGAAAAGCAGCAAATGCTGTGAAGCCCTAATACTTCAGATAAAGACCAAAATTCATGTCTGTTTTCTTCCCTGGTAGACAGGAGTCCAATTAGAGCTCTCATAACAACAGCTTCTATGTGCTGGCATGCTGTATTATGTTTGTACTGCTGCAGATAGACTAGAAGATAAAAAAATAAATACTAGCAACCTTTTTAACCCAAGGTAATTGCTAACTTTTTTTTCTTTGTGTGAGTTTTGACATGGTTTTGCACGCAGCTTATTGTTAGCATAAGCAATTTAGGCAATTATCATTGCACGCACAAGAATTAACCATTTAAGTAGCCTGCTATATACACAGAAACTTCTATTGGAAAAATCACATAAAACAAGAACAAAATGAGCTATTGTATGAGCTATACAAGTCACTTAAGAGTCTCCTTTCCAAATACAACTTAACATTTTAAATCTTGAATTAGTTCTTAAATTAGTTGAATTTTGAAAAAACTGGAATGTGTTTGGCTTGATGCTCTGTTAAATGACAGGCATCAGGAAGTATGCATGTCCCTTCTTTCATCCTTATTTTCAATTATATGGATTACTTGGAACTGACAGTGACTAGATTAAGCATAGAGGAATAAAAGCACAGGTTTTTCTCATCTTCTTCACAAAGAGAACACGATTACAGTATTCTGAACACGCAGTCTGGACTCAGATAATGACAGATGGTTTTGCAACAGAATTCCCTGCAGGTACCTCTTCCCTATAAATTCTGGGAAAGGTACATGCAGGGAAGGGCACTGAAAATTTCCCTAAGAGCAATAGCATATAAACAACAAAATCTTGAAGATTTCTTCTACTTTGTGCAGTAATTCTGGCCCAACATGACTATCTGTTTTCTCTTTCATTTTGAACTATTTGTGTCTTGCCTCTCACGGTTCCACAGACCCCTGCTCTTATCTCACAGCTAAGTCAAATGGCTGGTTTCTTCCTCAATTACAGCAAGGCCCTGTGCCAACCCCTTAGTATCATGCCTTTGAAGTCACAGAAAACTGCTGCACAGCAGCAAATTTCATATGGCTTCGAGAATTTGGCACACAGCACCACAACACTCCAAATCAAACCCCCGGGCACTGGAGAATTTGTGGTAGGTGCACAAACCAACCTGATGCTTTCATTGAGTGAAGAAAGTCACTGAAAACTCAGTAACCAGCAAAAAGTATCTAGAAAGCAACGAGCCTTATATGACAGAGAAGAGTGACTGAATGCTAAAGTTTTAAATTTTCTAGATCTTAATGAAATAAAAAAGCAAGTAGACTTCTACTAAAAACTATACAATATTGTTAATGTGCCAGCATAATTTTCTACTTTTAACCCAAATGAGGATTGCAAGAGGAGAGCTGTGGAAAAAGAAATTAACAGCTTGAAAGGGCCAGTCAAATCAGGCTAATCAGCTAAAGGTTAGAGGACTAGTGCCACACTGGAAATTTGGTGACTTGGACCACAGGACCCACTTTCCAAAACCTGGGGTCCATCTGCCACAGAAGGGTAAGAGCATCTTCAGTCTTAGGCTTGCCAGGCTGGTGAAGAGAGCTTTAAACTAAAGCTGCTGGGGAAGGAGAACCTCAATCCACCCCACTCACAGGATGCCCACAGCCTGCAGAGAGGCCACAGGTCAGCACAAGGGCACCAGAAGGGCAGCACAAAGGAATTCCATCCAGTAAGTCAGTTTCCTCAAGGGCCCAGCTTAAAAGCATCTATGCTAATGCATGCAGCATGGGGAATATACATGGCCTGCATGGCCATGATCTTACTGGCATCAGTGAGGTTCCCACTGACTGGAAAAAAAGAAACACAACCCCCATTTTTATAAAGGTATAGAAGGATGACCTGGGGAGCTACAGGCCAGTCAGTCTCTACCCAAGGTCCAGCAAAAGCACAGAGCAGATCCTTCTGGAAACTATGCGAAGGCACATCAAAGATAACGAGGAGATTGGTGNATTGGTTACAGTATGGCTGTACTAAGGGCAGATCATGCTTGACAAATTTAGTGGCCTTCTATGAGGAGTTTACAGTGTTAAGGATAAGGAAAGGGCAACTGATATAATCTACCTGTATTTGTGCAGAATGTTTGACACTGTCCCACACATCCTTGTCTCTCATCTGGAAAAACATGGATTTTATGGAAGGACCACTCAGTGGATAAGGAATTGGTTGGATGGTCACACTCAAAAAGGCTGCAGTGAACGGCTCAATGTCCAAGTGGAAAGCAGTGATGAGTGGTATCCTCAGGGGAAAGTAATGGGACTGGCACCATTCAATATCTTTTTAAGTGACACAGACAG
>VXBQ01013745.1:0-22422 GCA_013400175.1 Phainopepla nitens
CCCAATGCACCCCAGGATCCCATGGGTCCTCCTGGGCACAAGGGTACACTACCAGCTCATGGCCAACGTGTCATGCACCAAGACTTACAGAAATGCTGCATTAAATCCAAAAAGCTGTGTGGCCAAAAGCACTGACAGTTGAAGACATTTCCAGACCACTGACTTTTGTCAACTTAACTAATGCCTCACTTGCATCAGTTCAGAATGCCTCTGCCTCTTCCCATAAAGGCTCATTAAGCTGAAGATGAAACAATGACAGGAAAAAGGTGTAACATGCTTAACATTTTATAGCACCTTTCTACTCATGAGATACACCTCACAAGGTAAAGAATGTAGCCCTAGGTCCGCTCTCCTGGCCTGTACAAGCTTGAAGCATTTGATACTTACTCAAACTGCTGCTGCTATTGCAGACACTGCTGGCTGCCTCACTTGTCCCAAATAAGAGAGCTCAGGGGTAAGGTTTCTAGCAAACAAGCAGAATGCTATAGCGCATTATCCTTGAACAGTCACAAGGAACATCTAGAT
Source organism: Phainopepla nitens (assembly GCA_013400175.1). Classification (NCBI taxonomy): domain Eukaryota; kingdom Metazoa; phylum Chordata; class Aves; order Passeriformes; family Bombycillidae; genus Phainopepla; species Phainopepla nitens. The sequence continues at coordinate 526 of VXBQ01013745.1, forward strand.
GTAAGGAAGTCTATTACCCTTTAGCCATCCTGATTAACCCAATGCCATGTATGATACTCAGGCATCCTTTAGGCCTTGGCCCAAGTTTACTCTTTCCTACTGCTTGCTTCTTTTCTTCCCTCTTCTTTCTTTCTAGACCTTCTCCCTTCCACCCCACCCCAGCCCCACAATGCATTCACTAACATTAAATCAGTTTGGAATTTTAATCTACAAAACGTACTTCTAGTCTGTCACTCCTGATGAGCTAATTAAAAGTTGCTGCAGAGAACATTATTTCTTGTGTCTTCCAGAAGACTTGAAAGGAGCTTGTGAAAAGACTTACTGCTTACCTAATGCATAAATGTGTAACAAAGAATAAACTGCAACCTCAAAGCCCCAACAATTCATAAAACCAATATACATGTCAAATAGAGGATATCACAAAGTAAGAAGTGTGGGCTTTTCTAAGAAAATATAAGGGATTGAACAGCAAAAGTAGCAATAAAGTTCTCATCACAGACAGTCTGGACTTCTAAATTTCCTGCTTCCCATAAGTGACTGACTCTACAAAGCAGGAAAATTTAGGGAAGCATTTTTCTGCTTCAAAAGATTGAAATAACTATATATATTGGAGTAATCAGAATGAAACTAATTTAAAGAAAAACACATTATTTTTATTTTATATAGGTTCTCAGCTAGAGTGCTTCTAATAAATGGCAAAAGACTGCATGTAAGTGTAAAGATACACGTGGTTTTAGGATACAATATCACTGACCAGCATGGGACTGCACAGCAGTCAATCAGAGGAATTTTCTTTGGAAGGGAGCTCTGAATGTTATCCAGACCAAGCTCCACCTCAAAAATGGCACAAAGTCCAACCCTAGGCTGGTTGAATCATCACTCTGTCGTTTTCTCTGGATCATGCCTGTATGCTGGCTGAACACCAACAAGCACTGCCCCTGTGCACCACTTACAGACAAAACCATGACAGTACCTGCTTGAAAGGAAAGAGGTGAACTGGAGGCCATTTTCCTTCTCAATGTGTGAAATGCCTGACACATGTGAAATGCCTGACACTCAAGAGCCACAAGGAACTGCAGATCTGGAATCATACCCTTGTGGCTGCAGGGCTCATACTGACGATGTCCAATGTACGCGATGTACCTTCGGCACCCCGTGAATTGTACCAGTTCTAGGTCAGTAACAGGGAAGCACAACTCAGTAATGTGCCTAATGCTGATCTAGCCCTGAGTGGTTTAAACATGCTTTTGTGTTTTGACTGAAAGTACCTACAGGTCTAGGGTGCTGCCTCTTTTGAGTGAAGGCACACGGATGAAGGATTCCAACCTTTGCTGCATAGATAAGGCCATAGCTATGTAGTCAAAGAAAAAACAAGAGAGTAACCTGTTCATCATTTCAACTGTTTAACATCTGGGAAATACCACTTTCTGCACACCTTTACCAACACTTTACAGCTACCTTTGAGATCCAGATGCCTCAAAATGCTCCCTTCCTCACTGCAAACTAAATTCTTACTGTTTTTGCGATCTACTGTGATCTATGTTCACACTGGCATCCTGCCTATTTTTCAATGCTCATCTTTCACTGCTTTACCTTGTGATCAGTATGGCTGCATCAACTGAAGTCATGTCTTCTCCCCAGCTTGTCGACATTTCTAAGTGTATATCATTCTTCTTGCCAAATTCTTCATGCTGCCATTTACAAAAGCTTTCCAGCATTTTTTCACCATGATGTCCAATATACATATCTGCCTGGAAATAAAAAACAATTAATGTTATTAAAATTAGGATTCTGTAAATAGAATTTGGAACCTTTTTTGACTGATCTAGCAAAAGTATTCTGCTTTTTACAGCATAATAGGTCCACAGCAAAACAACTCAAACTTCAGGTGCAGAGACCACCCTTATCACATGTTAAAGATACAAATGAAGACAGTGAATTGAGAGTGTTCACCCAAACCCTAGTCTAATTTATTTGCTGATTTCTCCTTATCCATGGTGAGGAAAAGTACAATGACATTAAGTTTCAGAGTTTGAACATGAAATGAGATTACTCCAACTGCTGAGAGGAACTGGAAAAATAAATACTTATTCTCTGGAAAATTACAGTATTTTAGATTATAATTATTGGTAAGGGAATCCCATTTCCTTATGAACTAAGTGCTATATCAGCTTTTGTTTGTCTAGGGATTAGACAACAAACAACATCAGTTCTCCTTCTACAATGCAATGGACTTAAAGGAGATTATTTTCCTATTGAGATATGTAAATGCACAAAAAGCAGAGCAGAAGTAGATTTGCTGAGATCTACTGGATTTTCCACATGGAAACTTTGATTGATTTTTAACTGCAAGCAATTAAAAGAAAAGTCTCAATACATGCAGCACACAAATTAGGAGAAGGTTAATCTTTATTGGGGCTGCTTGACAGTGCAAATTACTAAACAATATACTGAAAGTAACCAAGGAAATTTTTTAGCCAGTAAAGTTCATGAATACTGCAAGCTTTTGTAGAGCAACAAGCTAAGTAGCATTACCCTCTACAGGCTAAGATAAATATCTTAAATACCTACTGGAGTCTCATGAAGAAGAACAAGTTTAGTCACCCGAAGATTGACTTGTAATCCTAGACTCTTGTGTTGGAAAAGATTAAAAACCTAAGAGAAAAAAAAAAACAACAAATAAAAATATGTACTTGTATTGCACATACACTAAAATAAGAGAACCACAAAGAACCTCAAAAGCTCTCATATTCTACTGTGACTGCTTTTATTTTCATCCGAACAGAACATTAAGATAATGTACTGTGTTGGTCTTCTGAAGTGAAAACAGAGCTTAGAGAATATTCATTCTGGGAACATAAAAAAAGACCTTTTCCTCTCAATGGTCATGATCACTTTATAAACTGTAGCCTGTTTCTCCAAATATTTACACACACATTTAATACTGTTCACATGAAAATTTCTACTCAGTTAAATTCATGATCTGGGACCAGGTGGTCTGAGCCAACATCTAACTCCTGAATTCTGACTGTGCCTTATAGATGTTCAGTCAGAATCATTAGAAGGAGCAATGAAATCAGCCTGTGGTGCGTGCATTGCTGGCAAAACATCAGAATTAGTTTTAAATTTCCTACCATGTTTAAGATGGTTAGAATAAATCTTCTGGCAGCATCTGTTCCATGATACGAAACCATAGCTGGATCTGCCACCACAACAGTTTCTATGTTGTACTCCTGAGGTAACTTGTAAGAGTATCGCTTTCCTCTTCCACTTTCTGACGCTTTTTGAGTCTTGGATTTTCTTTTATCTATAAACAAAAACAGTGCTTGAGAAACTCATCCTTCAAACTACCCCTGCAGTACCTTTTAGGATTTGTTACCTCCGGTTATGTTATAACTCTCATTATGTGGAAAGTAATAGCTATGGACTTTAATATATTGATGCTTATTTGCCACTGCTAATGCTAAGGCTCATACTGAAGGTCTCTGCTATGTATAAATACTAGCTCATACCAAGAAAACAGAAATTTTATCCATCTTTTTAAATAAAGTCAGAAAGATCATTTGCATCCTTTCAACTAACATATTTATAGAAAGAATATGTATCTCTTACTTTGGTTTGTGGGAGAAAACTCAAGTCATGTTGGGTCTGAAGCAAAAATAGTCTCATTGACATTGCAGAATTTTTGTTGTCCATAAATCACAGAGAAAATATCTTGATGTAATTATATTTTAGCATACACGACAACAAATACAGATTCACTACAAAATCATGTGTTCGGTAGATACATGCAACAATTCCATGATTTGTGAAGAGGAAAGAATATTGCAGATGAATGACAGAGAATGACACAGGTTTGTTAGAAATAAAAAAGTGAATTTTTAGTGACATGACTTCAAAATTGGCGCTCCTGTCATTAAAAGCAGCTGAAGCAAAGTAACAAAACCAAACCCTAGAAACAGGCTTCCAAATATACAGAAAGCTACAAATTGAAAACATGTTATATTTATGGTAAGTTTGAGGTTATTAATGGCATTCATTTTCAGTTTCCCCTCCAAAAACCCAACAAAATCCCCATTACTACTACAATACATATGAAATCCTCCAGCCCAATTATACAGAAACAGTTCAAACCAGAAGGTGGTCAGATTTACATACAGCAGTTAGCAATGCTATTTAAAATAATCTAATTTAAAACAAAATGCAAAATTAAACTCTTTGTCGTAATAGCCAAATTCTGTTAGATCCTCTTGAGAAGACGTAAAACTTCTGGGACTGATCTTATTGAAACCAAGCGAAGTTTTTTCCAGCATCCACAATGGATTATCAGGTTCTCTGTTTACCAAAAGCAGTGATGTTTGAGATGACAATTACGTTCTGGAAACAATCAAATATTCTGAAATTTTAAGGAAATGTTTTGCAATTAACAGATCTCATTTAAAATAGGAAAGCTCCCCCAGTGTCTTTTATAACACATGACCGCTCTCCAAAAAACAAGTCACTTTTCAGGACAGTGCTAAAAATGAACTCACAAAGTCAACTCACAAATTAAATTTAAAATATAAAATACCAGTGGAAGAGGGGTCTATGATTTAAATAGATGTGTAATATAGATTTTATGTAAATATAATGTAGATGCATATTTTTCAATGTAACGTATAAATTATGCACACTTTAAAAATGTTGTCTATCCTTCTCTGTATCATTCATAAAAGATTATATATATGAATGATTCAGCCCATCCCACTAAATCTGAGAAGGTCTTACTGATCCCTCTACAACTGGTGACAGTGTAAAACTTACTAACATACTTACTAAAAGAAAAAAGTATGTGTTCTTCAGAAATAAATGTTTGATGATTTAGAAGTATAAACAGCTTATAAATTCAGGCTATCTAAAATTAAAGTCTCTTCTTTTGATCCTTCAGACACTTGCTTAGCCTTATATCTTCTGCTATACTCTAGCCTTACTCATGTTTGCTAACTGTGGATATACAGCCTAGTTTATAAAACATTATACGTGTTTTCATCACTCTTTTGAGGATAGTATTAGTTTAGTGTTAGTATCAGTGCCAAAAAAACCACCTCCTAGAAGCTACACAACTATGGCTTACCACACAAACATTTAATGCTGCAAGGATAAGCTATAGGTCTAAGTTTAAAAAGCAAATTCATGCAGGACAAAAAAACATCTCTTATGACCCGCCTGGTCAATCTGCCTTCCTCCTAGGCACAGAGCAGTTTCTAGCAACAGTTTATTCACTGTTGACTTCTTTGTAAAAGACAGTAGCTAGTGATTGAAAACTTAAAATTTCATCTTAGAATGTACAGAGAGTTCCCTTAACAAGTTTCTCTAGAAGTTACAGCTATCAGCGCATTTCTGTTCAGAACTGACAGTCCACAATAAAATACATCATTGTGCTAAACACTAAGAACACTATGGTCCCAATAAGCTGTTGAAGCATCTGTCTTTTGAGATTGTAGGGGATGAGAAGACTACACAGCTCGGTAGACAAGCTGTCTGCCCATCATTTGCTTTAGATATCTCTCCCATTAACAAACCAATGGACAATCTGTTCTTGGCCAGTCAACCTTTTCCAAATTGCTGGCAGAAATGCCCATCACGAGATCTCATTTATCTGAAATCTGCAGCTCTTTCCTAAGAACTTTAAATGAATAGAATTAGTAATTTTAGTACAACTAATATTCAAGTAACTGCCACAACTGCTGCTAGATAACAAGTGACATGGCTTTAGGCAAACACTCATGTTTCTTTACTTACTCATAAACAAGTAAAACTTACAAAGAACTGGTCATTATTGAAGGCAAAGTATGTAACAGATAACAACTGCTGCAAAAAACCCATCTACATCAATAATGCATGTGCTAACAAGATAAAAGACAGAATAAAGATGCATAAATTAATCTTAAAAATTAATTACATTGTCACAATAAAAAAAAAATTCTACATGAGGGTTCCGTGCAATAAAACTTCTGTTTGTGCAACTATGGAAAATAAGTAGATTCCATATCCACATATTAATTAAACTCAGCTGACGGAAAGAAAAGCTAGGAATACTGCATTACTTCAGCAGGAAGGCTAAAAATACTGCAGCAAGTACATTTGACATAAAATAGGCAATTAAGAGAAAACAAGTAGAAATGTTAACAAAACAACAATTCCACCCCAAAAAAATCTGGAGAGATTCAAATCCATCTACTATAATCAAAGGTTATATAAAGTATCTGAGCCAACATTAAGAAAAGGCTGTGACTATAGGACTCCTGGACACCTTCAAGTCCTCAGGCACAAAAGCACTTNATCCATGACCAAGATGGTTTGCACATTTTCTTGCACTACTATCACATAGAAACAGGTTGTAGAGCAAGAATCAACACAGCTCTCCCAGCTGACTGCCCAGTCTACTTCCCATAAAGTAAAACTTCTGCTTTTGATTCAATGAAACTTAGCAGGCTTTTTCCTGCAATATTACATCATTCTAAGAGGATGTACACTTGTATCTCAGGACATCAAGAAACAGTATGTTGTCTATTGCCAGAACTAAGAAGTAGAAGAGAAGTCTTTCAATCTCACAAATTCAGAGGGGATTAAAAATTCACATTTACTGTATCCTGGGTAAGACGTTTCTTTTTTTCCAACGTGTCCCATACCTTGACCATGAGATCAGTTCACTTTACACACAGTTTAGTTTGGAACAAGTGCTTCAGAGCAGGTAGAAGAAAAAAACCTTAGCTTCCAAACGTGGCTCTTTGCTCTAATTACAACAGCTTCCCTCACATTTTTTCTGTAACACACTTCTGCATTGGTCTCTTTTAAAGTTTCATAGGCCATGTGCTAAAGAAAAGTGTGGAGTGTAAGGTTTGTGGATGTGCAACTGGCTCACGTACGTAAATAAATCATACAAACTTTCAACAAAAGGATATACATGCACACTGTCAACAATCAAGAAAGCATCTGCTTCTGTCAGTATGATTCTGTCCCTCGCCTAATTAATAAGAAAATCAGCCCATTCATAAAAACAAGTTCTTTGTTCTCTCCAAACAAGTTTGGCTGTGTAGCAACTTTCAATTCAGCCCTCTGTGGTAAAAGACAACAAACAATACCTTCTTTATTGCCTCTGCTAGGTCTCCATGAAAAGCTATTNGAGCCAACATTAAGAAAAGGCTGTGACTATAGGACTCCTGGACACCTTCAAGTCCTCAGGCACAAAAGCACTTCCTGAGTATATGCACATGCAGCCCAGACTACAGAGGAATCACCATCATTCCCCAGGGGGTAACCCAAGNCACCTCCAGCATAGACATTCATTCCTTCTGATAATTACAATTCATCACTGGCAATACACTTTTGCTTGATAGGTAGCCAGCCTTTGAGATCAATTTGGATCAAAACCAGCAACAGAAATACCTGTTTCTTTTCTGACACACAAGCACGGTAGAAGCAAGAGATATGGTTGTAAAAAAGGACCATATTGCTGAGAAGTTGCTTTGTTACCAAGATGGTAGTTGTTCTATGTCACAAAGTTACACCTCTACCAAAGGCAGCTGAGACTATGTCAGAGCCCCACACACTCATCTGCTTTATTTTTGTTTGATTTATCTACTTAGATTATTACTTGACTTAGAATTCAGAAATACTTATGTAAAGGCTTACTTTTAATGCTTATATTCACCTTTAAGGCTGCACCATGTGTGTAGCATGTGTCTGTAGCACAAATCTTTGGTGATACTAACTAAATTCACGTCACACCAACAAGTCCCTCTTAGTAAAATAACCCGTAGTACTGGAGTGAGGGACTGGTTTTGCTAGAACAACAAGATTGGTTAGAAAGAGCAGCTATTTATACTCCCCAGCAATCATGTTGTGTCAGAAGATGCTACTCAGTTATGCACAACTTGAACTATTTTGAAATTTTAAAGCTGGTGGTAGATATAATAAAACTTCCTTCAAGTAGATATTTGATTCTCTGTTGACAGATTATTTATAACAAATCAGAGCTTTAAGTGTAAGATTATTACAAAAGAAGAAACTGACTTTCCCATTTTAGAGCATAAGAGAAAGGATATTTGATAATGAATATCACAGAAGAATAATGTCCTTACAGACAAGTTTGCATCTTTACCCATTTTCATACCCATCACTGCTTGTTACTTTGTCAGATACTCCTCCCCGCTTTTTGCAGTGTATACACCATGCACACTTTTCATTTTTTTCTTTCTCATTCCCATACATATGCAGGCTTGCATACCCTAACTCACTTTTCTTTAACAGGGAGGAATAAACAGCTTTATTTAATGTGAACAATTTTTGATAAAACAGAAAATTAAACTTTCAGATAAGCAGTGTCAATGTAATACAATGTCTACAAGAGTAATATAGAGCCAACTGGAGGAAGTTATGTGTAATTTATTTCATCCCACTGCAAAAAGAGCCTTGCTTTGCTAATTTATCTTCGATTTCAAACTCTAGATGGATACCTAACTATAAAAACAATACTTCCAAAATGGAAACAAAACCAAACAGCACAAAACCTGTCACATTTATTCTGTAACTATAAAAGTGGACAGAGCGGTATAAATGTTCAGGAAAGATCAGATAGCCATGGAAAAGCGTAGGGTGAAAATCATCTCCAGAGGGCAGCTAGTCCAACCTTCTGCTCAAGTCAGGCCAAGTGTCAGAGTATGATCACCTCTCTTAGAGCCATTTCTAGACATGCTTTATAAATACCCGAGGATGGGGACTCGACAGCCTCTCTAGGCAACCTCTTCTAGTGCTAAGCATTCTTTTGGAGATTTTATTTTCCTTATGGAAATTGAAATTTCCTTGAACACAAGTTCAACAACTGTTGTCTCTCACAGCATACCTCTAAGGAATGTCTGGCTTCGACTTCTCTCTGCAGACCCTTAGGCATCAGACAACTGCAGCTGCATCCTTCCTTTATCTTTCCATACCTGCTTGAAATAACTTAGTTCCTTCTGCCTCATCCCTAATGTCATATAATCCAGCCTCCTAACCATTTCAGTGCACTTCTGCCATTTTCTTTGCATTTTGCCAAGATCTCACTTACACATGAAAAACAAGCCTAAAAATGTGCACTCATTCCAGTTTATTTCCTAGGAGAAAAATAATTTCTCATATCAACATTAGAAACATCCTCAGCTCATGCTGAGGTCAAAGGACTGAGATGTCCTCCATCCTTTGAAGAATGACAGCTGATGATGAAGCAGAAAAAACGAAACACCATCTTCAAAAAAGCCATTTTTCCCTTCTCCACTGAAAACTACGAAGTCATTACTATGTGTCAAACTTCTGAAATCCATCTACTTTAACAACTCGCTCTACTGGCCATTGAGAAAGATACATTAGGATTGTTTCATACACATCTTCTAAGTGTCATTCATAGAACAAGAACACTTATAAAAATCACTTCAGTCAAATTTGGAAGTTCAAGACTAAAAAAAACCAGGAAGAACTATTCAACTTTGTTTTAAAACAGAAAATTAAGTACAAGCATTGCACACAGTGAGTGACTAAGCAGCTCTGATGACAGAGACAAGAAATAGATTTTAATTATTAAACTGAAATAAAAAAATGCCCTATGGATTTCTACTTTCAAACACAAATGCATATTAAGAAGCAGTGTCTATTCCCAATGGAAAATTCCCTCTCCAAACAAGTGAAACTACAGCCTTAGCATGCCACCTCAGAGTCCACCGTAGGGTACTGCTACAAGAATAATCACTTATGCCTCTGTCAAGGTTCTTTTGTAACTACTATCTACTTTTCTTAAAAATATATTTGCTACATATACAACTTTTCAGTGCGATTTTTATATTACCTGTAACAACACCACAGTACTGATTCTGAGAAGGTGGCTTTTCAGAAATTTTCTCCTCTATGGACCTTTTTCGTCTGTACACCCTGTGTGCATGTCCTGTCACAGCCAAAGTGCGATTGAGTGGCTCAATAAATATGAAGTCCTCATTAATCTGTATAAACCCCATCTGCAAAGGAAAACAAAAGGAACATATGAGGTAAGAATTTAAGTTGTGCACAGTCCTGCAGGAGAAAAAAAACCGACAACACCCCACAATTTGAGAAAACACTTTATTTTAGTAACCTTATGAGCAAAGTGAGTACCTTCTTATTTTACAAGTTTTCTGCTTAAATGAACTAGAATAAATTTCATTTATTTCAGCTAAATCTGGGTGGGTGGGTGGCTACATGCCAGTAGCATCAGCACAGTAAAAGATATCGAATGTTAAAAGTTTACTTTGGGAGACCCAGGGGGTCATTTATATATGTACAGCATGTACAGAAAATCTATACACTGGTTTTATTATTTATTATTGTCACACTTTTAGATAATTATATTTAATGAAATAATAGGAATAACGTAAGGCATATGAATACATCCTGAACAAATGTGAGGATGGAAAAGAAATCTTGTGGTACTCTTTTTATTCTTTTTCACACTAAAAGGACTCAAAACTATTTAAAAAAGGCAGACATCCCTCCTTGCTTTCCAGCAGTTACACCAGAAAAATATTTGAATACAGACGTTTAGTTGGTTAACTCTTCCCCTGTCCTAACATATTTATACACACAAACACACATGAAAAGTTAACACACCAGATGCACATCTAATGTTACAAGAGCATAGCCAAAGCTAAAAAAAAAATACTATAAAATATACTTCTATAAATACCACACAAATAAAACTCAGCTCAAACTGTTAAGCTGCCAATACACACAAGTTTCCATCAAGAGTAAAGCTGGAGACAGCAAGGTTTTGTGGGGCTTTTTCCCCACATCAGCAAGACTGACAGTTAAACTCCTCGTTCTCTAAACTTAAAAGTATCTATGATACTGTTTTGCTATAGAAACAAAACAACGTGATATATCTGGCTAAGAGAAGCAGAGAGCTCTTCTGTATGTTCCTATGTAGCATCAATTGAGAGAAAGAGAAAATAATTTTGTTTCTTCTGGAATCATGTAGGTGCCATTATTACACTGGGTATCTTGTCTGACAGATGAATAAACCGTCCAAAAACATTCTGACCCAAGGAAGAAAACAAAATCAAAATTTTTGAGTGGTACAAAACACAACTTCATTCAAACACAATATTTTAGAAAGAAAAAATACAACAATATTTCTGCACAACCACATGAAATAAAAGTGAATACACACATTTAATTTTTCAATCAGTTACAATAGCTAAGGAATGCTGAACAGATGTCAAAAGGTCTTCATTAACACTGCACAGAAACACGAAAGTATCTGGGGGTTTGGCTGTTCCTTTTCCTTTTTACACTTACTTTTTAGGTTCAGTTCAGCACGAGCTTTAAATGTCACACACTAGAAGATTAGCCAGCTATGTATTGCTAAGTACTTTCTGTACACCTACAAGATAACACTCCTTGAAAAGTGTATCTTCAAAAATGCTACTTTTACATAACAATTAATTTGTCTTACATACACTACATATTATGTGAAATGGATTTTTATTTAAAAGCATAGCTCCCAAATACCAGTAAAATGCATAAATTATTTTTATTTGATTTTTATGTCTAATGCTGAATTTCAGTCAGGCATAGATTATTTTACTTTTTTAAAGAATTATTTAGCATATGAAAGATGTTGATAAACTGTATTTAGAACAGGAATAGCAGCCCATTAGGTGGTGCTTCAAGTATCCCCTGTCCACTAACAAAAAACAAGCCCTTAGTCCCTCCTGAACAGACTCAACCATATAACATCTGTCACAATTTTTCCATCTCCATTCTCTTTGCTGCAAAATGAAACCAGGGCTTTAAGATGATGCTCTTCAGATTGCTTTAGACATCCTGAAAAGTTGGGCTAGGACTGACAATCAGTGTTTTCTTTGAGCTCCTTGCATAAACTGAAGTTTACTTCATTGTAGAGAAATTCAAAATTTATTGCCTGTTTCCTGAGTTTCCACCCTTTTCCTTGCTTTATCAAGTTTCTTACATAAAAAAATTAAACCAACTTAAATGTAGCAAACATATCTCAGTAGATTTCAAAGCCAGCCCAATCTCATTTGGCAAAAAGATTCTCAAATTTTGTAATTAGTGATGAACTCAGTACTTGCTCTGTATGGTGTTTTATTTACTTTATGCAATAAAGAGAGACCTTAAGTATAGGGCAAACTTCAGCTGATGGGCAAATAAAACTTTACTTGCAGAAAATCAACTTTTTGTCAAATTTGGACAGAGGGAAACCAAGACAAATGAAAACAACACCTTCCCCTAGCACTCTGAGTGGCACAGGCCAGGTGGGGAACAGCAAGCGTGGTCAGCATGTTACAGTTTCTCCCTGCTGCAGCCAGTTCTCCACTTGCGAAGCAAATGCACACAGCAAGTAAGGACAGGCTGTACAAGACTCTACTTCTTCCTGCTCCCAGCATACTGCCCAGGGCAAGTATCAATGGGAAAAATGCATTCTTATCAGACATAGAAATTATATATGTTACTTACACACGTCGCATCCATCAGCGCAAAATATTAATGTCACATTTACAGCATAAAAATGAAAAGTTCTCTTCACTGTACCATGCCAAAACCCAAATCGTCTTTACAAGTTCAATATTTACTTGTTTTGAAACTTAATCTGGTAATAGGCTTTGTGCTATTTCAAATGTCCCAAAACTGAGCATCAATTCCTGACTAAACAGGTAAAATCTTTAATTTGTACATAAGTATCCTCCTCTGAAGGTTTTTTCCGTGATTTTAACAATCCAGATTTAATTTAGCATCTTGATTCTAACAACTCTGTCAGAACATGACTGGAGCTGAAATATAACAAAACGTCTCCAGCTCTTACTAATGCAAACAATAAAGCAAGCTCAAATAACTTTTCAAACTGTGTAAACAGCAGCGTAAGAACTTTGTAAGCCGTTGTTATTCAAACACACTACCACTTTCCGTCTACAAGAACCTTCACTGATGAAGGCCGAAGAAACATAAGAGCCAGCAACTTCTGTCTTCAGTTAACTGTGCTCCACAGCCATGCACATCACATACACTGCACTTCTCCTGGAGGTTTTCTCCACCTGTCTGCCCACTCCACTCTGCTGCATGGAGTTAGGAGACACCACAGAGGGGAGAGTCAGTATTATCACTGTTGACTGGCTTTCAGCTGCTGACAGAGTGATCGATCCAATCCTTTTTTTTAATCATATGGCTGTGCCTCACGGAAGTACATGTACATGCACAATGTACATGTACAATGTACCTTATAGCCCCAACAGAGGAAAAAACATTTAGACTGTTATGCAGAGATCACTGAATTCAAAGCATACATTCAGCCCCCAAATTTGAGATCTGTGCACACAATTTTAGCATGGCTTTTAAATCTTTCCAAACTCCTATACTCCCAGAGTCATTTAAGATACACACTGCTCTGAATTTTTAAGACAATCATTCTCTATAGGATGCTGCTCTCATGTTTAAGACAAGGGCTGCTTTTTTTCAAAACAAGCTGATGTTGCACAAAAATGCAGGAAAATATTTATGTTACTTCGCAGCACTCACTATGCTACTTGCAATTAAACAGGTATCCACAACACTGAGCCATAGGCTGGACTTCATGACCTCAAAAGTCTTTTCCAACTTAACTGATTAGATGATACACAAAAAATGTAAAATACATAAAATTTATCAATTCTAAATGCGCTAATTTTTTTTAAGTGTCTGTTTCAGCAAAAGCACAAAGGTGCTTCCTAAATTCATGGTGGTGTTTTAAAGCCAGACATTTGATCACTGCTATCAGCAGTGAAACTCATGAACCTGACAGGAGTCACTCCAAGTGCCAGAGCCCTCTGTGCAATACAACAAGCTGGTTAGCAGGTTCAAGTTGACCACTTCCGCTACATGCCAACTACTTTCTGCTCTTCTTGCTACAAATGCCAGCCAGCTGCAGGCTCTTGGAACTTACACTGTCACAAAGTTCCCTGTTCAGCTTGTACCACTATTTTCAGAAATGTCAGTGCAGTCTCAACTACTTCATACTTGACCTTTGACCATCAGAGGGATTTAGCAGAACCAACAAACCAATCGTAAAATGCTGAAATTATGTGTTCCATCTGTCTTTCTCTTCCCTTGCCCAGGAAGCTCTCACCCACTTTCTGGTTGACTAATCTGTGACTTAGAAGATCAAAAACACCTGAACTTAAGAAACACCTGTGACAAAGGAAAGCACACCCCAAAAGACCACTTGCTACCAGTCATCTGGAGTTCTCCAATACTTAATCTAGCACCCATTATTAACACAGCTCATGCACATGATTCTGAATTTCTGAATAAAGGACACTGTCCTGAGGGAAGCACCAGCTCAGAGAACAATTGGCTGATTCCTTTAGCAACTTACCTAGCACAAAGGAATCTCAGCTTTCTCTCAAAGTCATAAAAAGCCATTTAATCTTCTTATTCTAGCCAGAAAATCACATTGTAAAATATATTTATATATCATTCATGAGTTGTAGCTTTGCTTATAAATTTCACTTGACTATTGAAACTCATCTAAACTCAACACGCTAAGTCACACCAAATTGTCAGATGCAGCCTGCATTATTCCATTATTTTTATTGTACAACCTTAATTGTCACTGCTTTGGTCCTGTAGTATTGGAAAAATAATGAATACGACACAATGTAAAATATACAATGCAAATTACCTCTGTATTTTAACGTCTAGATCCTCATATCAAGTGCAGTCCCCAATTCATCTGAGATTTTGTAAAATAGAGATTTTCTTACACTTACTCTTATAACACAAATCCTTTGTCAGACTGCACTTCTTTCACATTTCCTTGCTGCTACTGTTAAATAAAACAGTTTCAATAGAACTGCTGCTCTATTATTTTACTATTCTTATTTGAAATGTTTCATATTTTTATCTTTTAACATTTGGAAATCTTTCCAGTACTACAACTTTACTGATTCATGGCCATTATTTTAGATCCATCTGATCCAGGGTCTACAACGCTTTCCTTCTGGGCCAGCTCTCCAGGGCAGCTTTCCAAGGTCGCTTGACACTCACTCTGAAATTTTTATAAAAGGTAATCAAACTGTATTGCAGCTTCTACTGTGCGATGACAGTACACCAGCCTTTGACTGTTGCTTGATGAAAGAGGCTTTACTATAACTCTGAGATTAGCTCAGGTGGTTAGAGTGAGGTGCTAATAGCATCATGGTTTGTGAGTTCAATCCCTGTATGAGCCACTCAAGAGTTGGACTTGATCTTTGTGGGTCCTTTCCAACTCAGAATATTCTGATTATGTAATTATCTGTGTAACCACAAATGAATTCTTCTCACTGAACATCAGCAAACAGAACTGCAAGCCACATTTCAGCTATCACTGCAAATTTGTGAAATGTGAATAAAGTTTCCATAACTTCACTTAACGTTTTCTACCAATTACATACACTTGATGGCTTGTAATGATCCTGTGTTCAGCAAACACACAATCTTTTTTTCCTCCTGTCACTGTAAGCTAATTAAATAGTCTATAAGGCAAATCTATAAATGTATAAAACTAGTAAGGCACAAACAGAAGCAACTTACCTTTGGTCTCACTACAGCCTTTGGTCTGTTTAATTCTTCTGTGCCTCCCAGTTCTGAATGTGCCACTAAAGGGGAGTCAAGCCCCCAGGAATTGTTACTGACCTCACCTCCAGCTTATATAAAGCATCTAAACTAGGTTTTTCATGACTATATCTCATAGAGACCGACCCTTCCAACAATAGAGGGGTTTACTTCCTTTGAAAATACTTCATCATCTAAAACACTGCCTTCTTTCCACATTAATATGAACAGTCACACTGAAAATCAAGCAAAATTTACTGGAAGTCTTTCTCTCACTCTACCAGTTAAATTTGTGAGAGTTGGACTTCAGAGCAATAATAGGAAGTCACACCAAAGGTACATATTCCACTGGAAGCCAGACAATTTCACATGGAGAATGTCTTTAAAAAGTGGGAAAGCACAAAACAACAGACAAAAATGTAATAGGATGACTACAGGAAACACAATTCCTACATTTTGTTATTTCCCATTTATTATTCATGGTTATAGATACACCTGACATTCAGTTTTTATAAAAATACCTTTTTGCATCTCAGTTTCCTAGCTCTACTTAGTTTTATCTGTTAGTTTTTGGAGCTACTTACCTAGCCTAAGGGATAAGGCAAGTAACCTGATATGATTACCTAAGTAATGTGCCTACAAGTTCATTACAACATCACGTATGCTTTCACAAGTTTTCCTTAATAAAAAATAATGGCAAATTTTAAGAAGCTTACTGAAATTAAATATATGTTGCTGTTTTCATAGATTTATTGTTTCAATCACACATTGTAAATGGACTCGACTGTATACTCTTATTTTGGCAGCAGTTATCCTGAAGTATAGTTAGGTAGTAGTTTGTTTGAGTCGAATAGTTGTGTGAAAACACTGGAATGGCCCCAATGTTTTAAAACACAGAATTCATCTCAAACCCTTTAGAATCTTGCAATGAGAAAGCACAGAATAGTTTAAGCACATATAAAAATTTTCAAAATCGCAAAGGCACCATAACTCAAATTTCACAAAACTAAATAAAGATAAATAGACACTGATATTGAGTGTAACCACATAGTTCTTATGATAACAACTGTAGAAACCTTATAAACAATTACTACCCTACACAGAGTGTCCCATGAACTGTATTTGCGTGTGCTGTTCTTTCCCTCTGTAAATACAAGTCTAATCTTTTCCAGTTTGAGGTAACTGAAGTATTTTTAATAACACTTCATTGAAAACTACTTCCACAAGGCAATTCTAAACTCTATTTTCAAATGCTTAGAACAGAAAAGTGACAATTATGAAACACAAACTCCTAAAGCTAAACGTACCATTTCTGTTGTACAGCCTAATTTTCTGAAAAAACGGATGGCAAACCAACTGCATCTAGCTGCAGATAACTTTATCACAAGGTGTCACAGGAAGATAATACTGTTATGTATGATATGGACATACATGATATGTAACAACAATCTCCAGAGAATTTAAAATTTTGGGGCATGAACACGTATGACCAGACAAAGAATGCCATCTACGACCCAGATAAAAGCACAGAGAACAGCAAAAGACAATAAGAATCCTAGTATCTTCATTAAAGCCACAGAATGACAGAAACATGGATCTCATGGAGATACCAATAATTACCATGACGTCAATTTAGTGCCATCTAAAAAAAACACATATATATATAAAAAATATGTAAAAGTATGTATTTATGAAGAGTTATCAGAAGGGACATAATGAAATTCATCTAGGATGAATGCCAAGCCTAGATCCAGCCCCTGGGAGAGATCCACACTGCCACTAGTACAGACTTCACATTACATGGAGGGATAGATGGCAAGAAGATCTGCTAAAATGGTCCTGGTGAGGGAGGTCTTCGAGGGCAGTAGGTATACAACATAGAATAACAGAATCATACTCATCTGTGAGGTTTTACTAAGTTGTTTACCTGTTGTCCTAATCTCTAAATTCTATTCAAGTTCTATATTTTAAAAATTTGGCATAAATCACAGTTCAATCCTTAAGAAAATAAATACAGTATTTTCATCCTTAGATGCCTAAAACAATGTAGATTTTATAGTAACCATGACTATGTCACAAAAGAAAACAGTATATAACTCTTAAAAGCTAATGGTCTCTTTCTGATCATTTCTTCCGTCACTAGTAGCTTCTACCCTTTATCTTGGAAGGTTGAACTGAGCTGTAAAACTAACTAGATCTTGGAATTATTCCTCTCTCTCACATAGTTGGCTTCTATTACAGAAGAAACCAAAGCTCCAAGGAAAGGCAAGAAAGCCTTAGAGATTGACTGTTAGTTCAGTAACGTAAGATGAATTACTAAAATCCACGGAATCATTTGGGTTGGGAAGGACCCTAAAGATCATCTCATTCCATGCCCCCTGTCACAGGCAGCGATACCTTGCACTAGACCAGGTGGCTCAAAGACCATCTAGGCTGGCCTTGAACACTGCCAGGTATGGGGCAATCACAGCTTCTCTGGGCAATGTTTCAGCACCTCACCACCTTCCGAGTAAAGAATTTAGTCCTAATTTCTAATATAAATCCTCATTCAGTTTTTAAGGCATTTCACTTATCCTATTACTCCAAGACCTTGCAAAAAGTCCCTCTCCAGCTCTTTTCTAGGTCAACAATCAGATCAGAAGAAACTTTCTCAATTATAGAATGTTAAAAGGGAAGACAAATGAGGCTGTTGTTCTGGCCACAATGCTGACTCTCAATCAGCTCTGGGCAGTACATGCTTAATAAAGCAATATACAGTATTCCATCCTAGCTTTCTGAACACTAAGATTTAGATCTGATTTCATACTGATTTAAATCAATGGTAGTGTTTTGATAGTAAATATAAAGTTATTTTAACATAATTAAGATTCTGAATTTATGCTATGTAGCAAAATCCATTGCCTATAGCTTTATGTTACA
This sequence comes from Phainopepla nitens, assembly GCA_013400175.1. NCBI lineage: Eukaryota > Metazoa > Chordata > Aves > Passeriformes > Bombycillidae > Phainopepla > Phainopepla nitens. Next base: position 19,072 of record VXBQ01013745.1, read on the forward strand.
AAACTCATTTATTTACAAATAGTAATTAATGCATGGAGCAAGAGCTACTAAAGAGAAGACAACTAGAAGGTAATATCTATGCAAAAATAAAAAATTTTCTACCTAACTTATTCCTCTTCACTTGCATCAAAAAATCACAATTACTGTCTCAGAAATAATTAAACTTCCATTAAAAAGAACACAGAAAATTTCTATACTCACAGCTCTAAATGATCATCTACAGATGGAAACTTTTTTTTTTAAGAGTAAATTCTTTCAGTTGTCTCCCAGCATCTTGGTTTTCAGGTTTCTTATTTTGATCTGTCCTTGTAAGGGCTACAGAATTAGTTTTTAATTTTTTCTCAGTTCTCATTTTCATGTAGGCACATGTTCCAGGAAGCTGGAAGTAATAAAAGGGCCATGTCTTCAGTTTGGTTCATTAAAAGCACAATGATCAGAGCTGACTGTGGTCCAAGCACAGTTTCCACATGAATAAAAAAAACTAACCACCATTACAAAAGGAAGCATTAACCAACTACCAAGGCTGCTAAACCTAAGGAAAAAAATGAAAAATATCACATGCTTGCATACTGAGGACAAAGATCTTCATTTTGCCCCCCGTACCATCCTGTATTATTTAATACAGAATGGTACATACATTTTATGTGGTTGCATGACTTCAACTCCATTGTTGGTGCATGTACCAACTGACAAATTAATAAAAATGCTTCCGTCTGTTGCCTGAAATGTTCTGAAAAGCCTTACTTTATTTTGTTTCAAAAAGTATGCTAGGGCAATATGTTCAACCAACCACAGATGACTAATACAGGCCAACAAAATAAACTACAATCAAAATAAAAAGCAAAATACAATTATATTTGAACAAGTCTGACACAGCCCTTTGCATGAAGAATTCAAAGAAGAACTGACATAAAAATCCATTTTTAAAATAGCCACCTAACCTGTAAATTGTGTCTATCATGTTGTCCTAAGTAAGTAAGGCATGATGTTAACAATCATTTGGTTTTGTTCATCAAGTACATGCTATATAAAATGGAACACAACCACTGGCTTACTGTTAAAAAAAATAAAACTCACAAACCCAGCCATAATTCCTTTCCAGAATAAATACAGAGCTTCTATAAAGTGAGCCAGGATTTAAAAAACTTTATTCCATAAAACTTAAGTTAAAAATTCTTTACAATGAGCTGGTTTAATGATATTTCAGATCACTTATTTCACAATAACATTTGAGTTGTTATTAATACTGCCCAAGAAAGACTGTTTGTACAGCTAAACATGACTAGTTATAGAAAAAGCAACACCTACAGAAACATATCACCTAAGGAAAAAATCCTTGCAATTGAAGACCCAGTGCTCATAAAGATGTTCCTTTAGAACATTTTGGTGTAATATGAGTAACTTCAGCAATTCTTGTGGTAAGACTAAAAACCACTCTTTTGGAGTATGAATCAAAGTGCTGTATCTTTAGCTAATGAAGCAGCATTAAATCCATTTCTTTAGAGCAAGCCTGGATTTTATGCCATCAGAATCTGAAATGGTATTTTATGGATGAAAAATATAATAATTCACAAAGGATGAGCGGCAAGCATTCTACACCTAGTCTCATGCAGGAGGCTAAACAGGAAATACCAACAACCTAGACAAGACAAAACATCTAGACTAGTACCAAGAAGACCAATACAAGGGATCCAAGTTTAAACTGATTCATCCATGTGAAACACCTAAACAGTGCATACCCATAGTTAGCATTGTTCAAACCCATGTGCTTTCATGGTAGTCACAGAAGGACTGGCACAGTTCCAAAACCCACCCATGATTGTCTGTAGAGAAATTTAATCTCTGCTAATCCTTACTGAAATATCCATCCATGTCTCTATTATCTTGTTTTTTTTCTGACACGGAGGCTGAATTGTTCCTATTATTCCTATTATTAAACATTATTTAATTCAAGGCAACACTCCATGAAACTCAGTTTCATTCAAATCTGCAATTTGCCAAAATTACTAACTGTGAAAAACAGTAATTCAAGAAAGGAAAATAAAATATATTTATAGGTATAGAACTACAATTCAACAAATAAAGTTAGTCCTTCTATAAAATAAAGTTATGCTTAGGGTTTTTACATCTCTTTCTATAATTCCATTAATCCAAACCAGACAACTTTAATAGAAATAAACAAGATTCCCACAACATTGTTTTAAAAAGTTGAAAATATATAGAAGTGATATTCTTCTATGACTCTTAAGTGAAATTCTTTTTTTTTTTCCTAAACTATGCAGTTTTTTGCATTTAACTTCTAAATCTAGACCCTACTTTCCCTTTCTGAGGGGAAAAAAAGTTACAATTTACCTTTTCTTGCACAAAGAAACTAAAGCTCTGCTACCCTTAGGAAAGAAGGCACAGTATCTAATTATTTTCCAAGAATTATTATTTCAACTAAAAGAAGAAATATAAATTTGGATTATTTTTATCCCTTTTAATCAAGAGAGTTTAATATTATGTGCATAAGAATACAAATGGCGGTCAGAATGGAGTTTTGACACTAGCATCTTGAATCAAGTCAAGCCTGGTCACTTTTAAACAAAGCTGGTTATATGAAATAGGCAAAGGATTTATTACCAAACATGAAACACAAAGGAAAGGAATTATTTCCTTCCATTATTTCCATTATTTCCAATGCAAATGATTTAGTATGGGAAGGAAAAAAAAAACAAACACAAAAAACACCCAAAAAACACAAACTAACAAAAAAACCCCCAAACACAAACCAAAAGAGACATTCAAGAAATGTGTTTTTACTACAATGCTTCCTTGGATAGGTTACTACAGAAGAAACAGGTAATCAGACAGAAAAAGGGTAACAGGCTAGGACTATCAGCCAGAAACTGGAAAACTACCCTCATGTGTTTCTAAATAAGTATTTGAAGAGACAAAAGAGACTGGCACTCTCTTATTTAGACACAAAATCACCTAAGCAACTTCCTGTCTCCTAACTTAACCAGAGAGTCAGTTCTCAGAAAGTTTCAAAAATTGTGCAAATTAGAAGAATTTCACATACAACTTACAAAAGAAACACATAAAGACAGCTTCATGTTTAAGAGTATTTTTCAAATGAAAATTAAAACCATAATTAAATATAAAGAGAATACGAGTCCCTTATGATGTCCCTTTTATCTCCTGTCTCCCAGTTCCAGAAGAAAACCAAAGTACTTCATATATGCCTTGAAGCAGCTACATCTGAGTTTTCAGGGTTATAATCCAATTTCCAGGCTAATCAGACAAAAACAAACAAAAAGACCCCACCAACCAATCACCCAAAACCAACAAAAACCAAACAAACAAGCAAAA